>QVOA01003402.1:0-20196 GCA_014825685.1 Pseudomyrmex cubaensis | reverse complement strand
TACGGTAGCGTCAAGACAGTGACACTCATTCGGCGGATACTTTTATTTATGTACTTGGCGTCGAGACGCTACCGCGTCTCTTGATATGTTTTATAATATTCATTGATATATATATATATTTTAACAATTATCATATTTCCTGTTCATATAAAATTTATATTTCTGCGCTAGAAATGATTTCGAAACCCCTTTTGTTGTCGCATGATATTCTACAGCCGTTTTATATTTTATAGCAGTCATTGATATTCTCTCTGGGCCAACATAAAAATGTTGTAAAATAATGTATCTTCGCAAACGAAAAAGAAGAACTCTGGTATAATACAATTACGACGAATTATAAAACAAGCAATTCAACTCTTTTTCTTTGGAACATAAACGTTTCGCTTGATTCACGAAAAAAAAAAAAAAAAAAAAAAATATACGCGGTTCGCGCGCCGGTAACGTGCCGCACGTAAGTGGTAAATGCGCCAAACGACAAAGCGCGGTGGTTGTTCGCGGTCGTGTATTCAACCGAGCTGACCGACCGAACCGAACCCGACCGGCCAAATTTCGTATCCGATCTCGTATGTACGCGTCACGTGCGCGACGCGGCGTACACCACCGCACACGTTTCGCGCGTTAAACAATAAAGAATTACGGTAATCGTCGCGGTAACGCAGCTGAGCGAAAAGAAATAACATTTTTCTCGAAAAAATCCGACAAGCACCCTCGCGCGCACTGATCGTCCTCGATTGAACAAATCATCGGCGACGAGAAGTCAATGGGGACGTACCACCAGAGGGGATTAGCCCCGTTCGTGTAACCGACGTAATTACGACCGGGCTACGCTGACTTGGCAGCGACCGGTCGACGACGAAGGAGGTGGCTCTTCGGTGGATGAATTTTCAATACACACAAGGCAAAATCGATTTTCTTGTTCGGCCTGGCACGCCGCTGGGAATAAATTCGCGGTTAACGTTCGCGGGCGCTGCCCGAGGACGACACGCCACTACGATCATGGGAGGGTGCGGGTCGTGTGGGACAGGGGTGGTAATTCGCCCCCGACATTCTATTTACCGGAAAGACGGCGATATTATGCAATCGATGAGAATGCCACGCTACCACACATATGCACGTGCACACAAAGAACCTTCTTGAAGCGACGTCGGCAGGTAGGAGGGACAAGAGGGAGGATCTCGCGCGCGGTTCTATGCACGCTCCATCTGCCACGTGTGCGACGTGGGCGGCGGCGAATGGGAGTGTGTTGTTAAGAGTATAATATTAATCCGAAAACGTTAAAAGAGCGAAAAGGGAAATATTGGTATGATTGCGGATTTAAGTTCCTTTGTTTATTTTCATGTAATTATTGAACAAAGTGAACTTCATCGACGCTATCACAGTCAATTTTATGCAATTACATTTAAAAATAAAATCAAAATTAAAAGTAAAATCGTGAACATTGTGTTATTAATTTTAATTTTAAATAAAATAAAATAAAAATAAATGGTCAGAAAATTAAATATACACAAACCGCTGAAATCTGACAGATGCATACGAAGAGAAATTTATAAATATATGTAGTTAAAAAAAATAATGCGGGATTGTAATTTTAACTCTATTTGTAGTACATCACACAACACACGGCACACACACACACATACTTATTCCTTAATGATTATTATAAAACTATATAAAAAATGCAAGATAGTAGAGTTTGATTTCACCTGATTATCCGAAACATCTTCCTTGCTAAATCTATTTCTTTCCGCAAAACTGTCTGAGTGGATTTGACTTTTTCGTGATGGTCGAGGGTTAACAAACTCGATCGCACGATGAACTTTTCGAGTAAGAGTAAAGAGTTTGTCTCCGCTTGTTTTCCTACTTCCTCTTTTCCAGTGAGTTATAGAAACCGTTTGCGGTATCGCTCCGCAATTTCGGGGGGAAGCGCTGCTCCATAGACGGTGCTCTTATATATTCGAGCAATATTGCACCGATATTGCATTCTGTAACCCCTGCAGACTCCGTCGCGTCCGATGTTACGTATGAGGGAATGAGAGGTGGTGGAGTACCATTATTTCCTTCGAAGCGGCCGACTCTTCACGGATGATTGCGATCAACAGTTCGCGCAAAAATCTTAAGAATAGATTAATGCGGCGAACGACTTTTACACCCTTATTGAATAATGTAGAAGTTTGCGTCTCAAATAACCGTTTACACTTTTGCAATGGTGTTAAAAAAATATATATATTGTCGAAACATTAAAAGTAAATTAACATTAAGAATTATTATTTCCATTCGTATTTCTGATTATACGGTATCTACCGCCGCATATTAAATGAGATTTCGGATACTCAATTTACGCTGCACAGCTGTTTTAATAATAATTATTACATATCATTAAAATATATTGTTATAATTATCACAGAATTATTATTATTACATATTATTCTGTAATTATTTTTAAAATACGCAGACTATCATCAAGCCGAGGAATTAAACGATATGGCTGCACATTTAAACAACAATATCCGACCGATTTGCGATTTCGTCGGCAATCTGCCTTTGGAATTTTCTCAAACTTTGTGCGATAACACCTTACCTCGACGAAACGATATTATAACCATATTCTCTTCCACTTTTTTTCATTATCACGAGAAAAAAAAACAAACTTGCATTTTTTTTCGATTTGCAACGAAACACACAGTCGTCCGCCTCAATTAAGATATCGCTGAGCTTAATGTTTCGATTCACATTCCGCGACACTAATCCGGGATTCGGCGGAACGTCGGTCGCCGCCGCAAAGTTTCTCGCGCACGAGTAAGCGCGCGGAAAGCAAAAAAAAAAAAAGAAGAAACCGATCAGAAGAGAGGATTAACAAAGAGACGGGCGTACACCGCGCGGGTGCGCGCGTGATACGGATATACCTTAATTACCGAGAAGGGTCCGGCGCGGAGCAAGAGGGAATCCTCGCGTCGAGGATTCGGTTTATCTTATCCGGGCTCAGTCAGTATCGAGGCCGATGTTCTCCGTTCGGCATTATTAGCATAACATAAGATTGGGGCTTAACATGCTGCGTGGGCGGCGCGCGCGGACCCTAAGACGACTAAGACGACCGTCGACGAGAGCAGAAACAAGCGTATAGGGACCCGCAGTTCTCTTCGACGATCGACGCCGGATATCACACCGCATTGCTCAGATACGACGCCCGATTCGTAAGGAGGGGCGACCTCTTTCGTTCCCCGGCCTATGTCGCTTTAATCTTATTCAATCACACTCTCGATGTATGCGCCATGCATTATTTAAACAACGACGAAGACAACCGCCGCTTAACCGAAGGAGAACACCCTAAATATTCGCTTTTACGTCCCCCTTTGTAATCGTAAGCATTGTAAGAGCCTTATGGAAGAAGTCTTGTGAGTGTGCCGCGAGAAGTGCGACTCGGGAATTACTATAAACGTTTCAATCCTGCGCTACTCAGATCGGACTGGAACATTCGCGTAATCATATTCCACACTTCTCACTTCTCAGTGCTATTAGCGATATTTATTTAGAGAACTGCTATTACGAGCCGGGAACTAACTTGGCTCGGATCCGGAGTTAATTCAATTTTCCTTCCGCGCGGCTAAGGTCATTGCGCAAGTGAGAATTATTAACCGAAATTAATTTGCCTGTAATAAACAAAATAACTGTCGGGTCATCAAAGGTCCGAGAGAGATTCATCGCGCATTCATATTTTACGTAAAATCATTCCACGTAAATTTACATAAAAGCGTGGACGCGCATGAGATATTCAGCATACGTTTTGTGGCTCATGCGTAATGCATTGTGCTTTTATATAAATTTGCGTTAATAGATTGCGGATGTATCTCGTAGATACTCGGCGAAAAATTAACAGATTATCTTTCCTCTTGCCGAATGTACGTGACGTAACGCAATGAGAAAAAACGCGTAACAAGATGCTACCAGATTACAGTGGACTTAATCCCGTCATTCCCAGTGCGGTCACATAATGGGGTGCAGTATTACGAATATTTAAATTACAGAATTATGCAAATTTGAACGGAGTTACCCTCGGATAAGATTAGCGCTTCTGAAAATGTACACGCTGGTACATTTCTTTGAGCACTTACACAGAAGTTACACAGACAGTTACACAGACAGAAAAAATATTTCAACAATTACGTTTTCTTTAAAACACGTAGATATACGCGAACTCGCACAATTTCTCTCTCAACGTTTTCAAACAATCTGTATCTTTGTATATTTTAAGAATTGATAAAATGAGATACAAAACATCCAAATATTGTTTCCATTATTTATGGAATTCACTTGGAAATCGGACAGTAAGAGAGAGATTTGATTGAACGTGCGCATATCGGTGAACAGCGGTCAGACCCATAAAATCAACGCTATCGCGCGCGTATGTCTGAAATCGCGTCGAACTCGATGTCGAAGCGACGGTATACGATGTTCCGCGTTACGGTCCCGCAAATTAATTAGGAAACGATCACGGCGCGATTACGCTATGTCGAGGAACACGAGTAAATCGAACGCGCGATGTCCGACGCGCGTAATGTAACGGCGCGGTGATTCTCGCGGGTGGGTGAGAGTCCGCCGCTCATCAGCGGAGTGCGTCGGGGATGGATATCTGGTGGACTTTGGTGCAACGGTGATCGGTGTTGCAGGTTAAACGCGATATACACGATTGAATCGCGCGGAACTATCATAAACATGAGCTACGCTTCTCCGATTCTCGGATGTTGAGTTCCAGTTTAATTGTATCGTGAATTTGCGCCATAAGACTAGCCCGATGCGCGTCTCGACCGGATCGAACACGCGCATAATATTACGATACGTGCGCGGTGCGATATTCAAGCGCGGCAGGAAATTACAGTGTCGATGTAACAGCCGGTGGTAGATATCCGGGATATTTAGCGCGGATTGTGCGTGGCGTGGACGTGATTTGTGCGATAGTTTCTTCCCGTGCGTAATACAATCTCTAATTCTCGCCGCGGTAAAAGATCGTCGTTTCAAAACGACATTAAGCTCACGAGATGAAAAAAAAAAAAAAAAGAAAATTGTGCCACGAGTTAGATTATTCTCGTTTCTTCGATCTAATTCTCGCGTCTCGAAAACTTCCTCAAAGCTGCGAAATAAGGCCGGTGTATTTCGTAGCGACAAATTCGTCGGATGTACTTACTGGCTGTCGAGAAGGAACTTAGTGGCTTACGGAAAGATTTCCAGGGCATCCACAAGTTCTTCGTCAGATAATCAATCAGTACGTCCGGCAATTTGTCGCGCGACACATGAAATATTGAAGCAACCCGCCTACACATGGAAAATCTCCAGATGTCTTGTATTTTGAAACAAACGAGAATCGATGGCATGGTGTATTGGTTTTTCAGTGCGAATTACAACAATAGTTCGTCGCAAAGTCTATTCTTATATTTCTATTACTTTTTTACGTAAAAAATTTTTAAGTGAGGAATAAGCAGTTTAAGTTGAAAGAAATAAAACCGTAAAGAGTAGCTGAAGAAAGAGAGAGAAATGCTTCTCTCTCGCGTTTTTCAGTAATAATTTCTCTCAGATTTTCCCCAAGAATGCGAATTAATTTCCGCATTACGATGCGTTTGAAGGCGCGGTCTCTACGTTCTCTTCATTCTATCGGTTAACAATTTAGCATTTCATGAACTATCCCGTTTATATCTAAATGGACTTCGGGGACAAACAACACACGGTTAATAGTTAACGTGTCGCACATCGTGTAGCGCATAATTTGCCGACGACATGTTTGATTTCCCATCAAAACCGAGATGGAATCGTGACATAAAAGACTCGGCGAGGCACGAAACGCTATCTCCCATCACAGTGATCTAGTTCTCCAATCAACTGGAAAACGACCATTGTGCGCAGAAGTTCCGTTTACAATTAGTCACCGCGGTTGAGGAGTATGGTCGTGTCAATGTTCTGATGAATGCGACGCCATAATATATAGCGCATTATGTTGCGAATATGTATTGCGAACTTGTATAGACTGTATTTGTGCGCAAAATTCATTAATTTGTAAACAAAGTAGTTTATTTTAGAAAATTATGACTAACATGAACAAAAATATTGTACCAGCAAGCATTTAAAATAAAATCTGTCTTTTACACGGAGAGCTTTCAAAGTGACATATGTACAGACAGGCCGGAAATACTTAAATAGGCTCATTACTTCAAATAAAAGTAACTTTCGTCAGCGGCGTTTGGGAATGACAAGGAAAAATCGAGTGACGACGAGCTTTTCAGCGCACAAATTAAATATCTCCGTCTTGTCGTCTCTCAACGTCCGTTGTTAGCGTACTGAATGGAGTAACAATTTTGGGAAATAAATTAAAAAACACCGCGCACGTGTATATATATGTGTGTGTGTGTGTGTGTGTGATGTGACACGCCCAAGGCCTGGGAGTTTAATTATCCCGACATAGCAATTAGGCCTAACGAACGACACTTATGTCCGGGATGGCCCTCCACGTAATGAGTCACCCGATATTTATCTATTCTGTCCTCTTCTGTCACCGGCTGCTCTTCTTTTTCTTCCGTTTCGCTCTCGCGCCCTGTACAACAACAACGACGACGACGACAGCTGAATTCTTGCCGCTTGATAAATGATAATGATAGATGAATTCGACGTAATATCGGCTGAATCTTTCGTTCGGCATGATGGATAATAATGATTCGCGGGGTTGACGTATCATCGGCTGCAGCTTTTATTCGCGTGATAGATAACGCGCGAGCGCGCGAACGTACGAGGCGACTGCATGAACTTTTTCGCTCGATTGAATCTTGCGCGACGGCGTGAATTGGTTTAATATAGTCACCTCGTACTCTACGCGAACGTGTGAGTAACCGAGAGAGTTAACAGAGAGAAACGCATTCTCTCAGTCGGAGAGCGATCGGATCGCGTCTCGTACGTGAACGCGATTATACATGCTGCGGCTAATAATAATTAATCAATAGCGATCGCGCGCCACACACACATAGACACGCACATACATAGGATGATACGATTGAAGCGCATGCATCCTCAAGACATGATGCGCAGTTCCGCGATGTGACGCGCCTATTAATCGTGTCTTCCGCGTTTAAACCAAGCCAGCTGCGCGAATATTAATTTACGTCCAGAGTAATTACGCGGCCATAAACGATTCGGCAACGGTAACTAACGCCGAAATAATGAATAATTGTCGCGTTGCTAACATGCTCGCGCGCACGCGACGCGCGCGCGGGTCACGTGGAACGCTTGCAATTAAATCAATTAAGCGACCCTTCTGTTTAAACGGAAATGGATACTAATTTGCACCCGGAGTAATTTCGCGACCGTAGACAAATAAGGGATAACTAACAACCGTCGTGTTGACACGTTCGCGAGGTACTTGACATCAAACGTGTCGAGAGCCTTGTAATGTTAAGTTACAGCTGTAAGACATTATTTTCTGTTTCCAGAGCGCAAACTCATCATCTTGCTCTCATCAGCAACGTCTTTAATAAATTAAATAAGATTGCTTAGCTAAACACGTGTCATATTTCTAAAATCGCCACTCCGATTTACGTAAACTTTGTCGCGTTCTCACTATTTCGGACAGTTAAATTGTGTTGATGCAATTCTCACTCGTATGACGGTCTCACAGAATTTCACACACACACACACACAGAACAATATAACATTAAAAAAGATCCCGCCTCATCACAAAATTTATGCTCGACAAACATGGTCAATATCCTCTTTCGTGTATGATTCTCCGATCGATCATTATCCACACGTGCATGTGTTTCCCAGTCGTATTATACCCATATTATTCGCTCTGTATGTCCAATAAATTGTAATTGATAGCGATGAAAATCGATATCGTGTTATCATCATTATCACCACCGCAACTCAAGCCAATAATTGGATTGTTATTATTCATCGTGCAAATTTAATACACGTTATTTCAGACGCGTTCTAATAACGCGAGCAAGCACAATAGTCTTTCGCGCGCGCGGTTTTCCAGGCTTTTTCGTAGTTTACAATGTATGAGAGAGAGAGAGTGTGTTGCATTGGAGCGCAGTAGAGACGCGGGCGGCTAATATATCGCGTTAAAAATGAATTGGGAACTTACAATGGAACGTAAAATATAAATTACTCGCGCGAACGACCCGGTTGAAAATGTGAAAAAGGTACCTTCGAGTGAATTTAAATCGTCCGTGGCCCGACACGAAAATCGGTCGCGGCGATTTTTCCGCGTTAGAAAATTTTTATCCCCGCACGTACACCTCGGCGTATATATGTAACTTTTTTGCACCGAGCACTAGACTTTTATGATCAGTCATCCTCTCCGCCGCAAATGTAGCGATACTAACTACTTTCGTCATTTTTCCATCTCACCCCGCGCAGAGGCCGTCACGTTTCACCTCTTACGCTTTTATATTCCCCAAGCTTTAATATACGGCCCGATTATTCTTCGCCGTTATCCGGAAACTTCAACGAAAAGGATCCCATTAAGTGAATCGATTCGATATATATATATGTGGCACATCGAACGTGCAACAGTTCACTTTCTCTATCAGACCTTATTATCTATTTCAAGGATAAATGTATTGCGCCACGTTTTCTTTGTGTCCTTTTCCTCTTTCTCCGCGAGCGGAATATATCATCGCGCGCAACAGCGATGAGTTTTCCCGAGGTCGCGATCAAACGGCAATCAAATTTGGCTTAACGCTCGATAACCTTCGGGACCATTAAATTTTACTGTTACGACGGCAATGTGAATATCGGCCTAAACTTATCTCTTAAACGACTGAACGCCTCGCGTCTACGATTTCGCGGCCATTTTTGCGGAGTTTGAGAGAGCCGCGATGAAATTCATAATGCAAGCTTGCGGACAAAGTCCTTTTCGAACAACGCCACGTTCCAAATGGAGATCGCGGTTAATTTTTACATTCTCTTAGCAGGTTTTAACGAGGTGCGATTCACTAGTCCAGCGTGACAGGTTTCCAACGCGATTTGAAATTAAATTTTGCAACTTTAAAGTTACGAAAAATGATCTCGGCGCAAATCCACGTCGAGGAACTTCAGTCCGACACGTTTCCAATTATTCTACCTGTGCCCTACAATGTATTACGCTTTAATGTAATAAAGCACGCCGATCTTCCTCACAGCCTCGACCGCGGTTATCATTTAAGAACAGGAGAAGCGCGATTAAACGCGGAAAAATGGATCGAGAGCAAAATCTTCACCCGATAATCTCGGTTTAGTCTTGGTACAAAATGTCATATTGTTCATTTTTACCTTATTATTTATTCATACAAGATATTGTCATTATTTAGTGTTTTACTTGAGAGGATTAGAGATTAAAACTGAATTGTTTATGTTAAACACATAAACGCGTGTTACTCAGTGATTTCGATACACAATGGTTTTATAGAACGACTTGTAATTTCTAGTGGTCCGTAACTCATTAAAATCACATGTACACGAAACACACAGTTCCACGTTCGCGATTAATTCCATATACAGTGCTTTAATTTAAAGTTACGTCAAAAGCGCGAGCACAGGTTTGTTTTCCGCAGTTGATAATTACTCGTTTTGAAATCGTTTAAGCCGCGTAAATGCGCTTTTCTTGTTCTGCCCGCTGAAGTAAGTTTTCATCATCTCTCGCTTTTTTTTATTTCTAATTTTTCAACTTTTTGCATTAAAATTTTAATATCTCTACGAGATAAAAATACTGTAAACACAACTTTAACTAGCTACAACTTTACTGAAGACGACATCTATGCGCGTCGCTGTGAAATTTTCAAATCTCCTCTCGAAGAAGCCAGCGAGAGAACAATGTGCATCTATCTTGGATTGTGACGTCAGAAATGAGAACGTACACGCAAATGATTTTTGCAATTTGCGTTCACATAAATGTCCGTTTGAACTCTAAATTTTAATTCAACAAAAAAACCTCTTTTCTTCCTCTCTGAAATAGACGCTATCAAAGTTTCTGTCACTAATCTGATATATGACTTAAAAAGAATGATTAAACACGACGGCAGAAAATGTAAAAACTCAAGTAATATAATTTTGAAAATTTCTTCCTACTTCTGACACACGTCGGATTAATAGCAAAAATGATTTTATCTACAAAATGAGTTTTGTTAAAATAAAAATGACGCGTTTGTCATTTACGTAAATTGCGTGAATTATTCTTGGTATGTTTTTCTCTCCTCGCTTCTGATGTCACGATTCAAGATGACTGATGCCGATATTACCGCTTCTTAACGAGTTGCAGTGAAAATAGCCGTTGCCGTGATTTAAGATGTCTTAACTTCACTCGACTATCGTCGGTCCAAGCCGGAGCTTTTTTACATTTGCGACAAAGATGACCGACTGGGCACTTTTCCGTAATAAAGAATTCTGTGCGAACTTAAAGAGTAAGGCGGGAAGAGAGAATCTGCGGCGGACGCGGATGGAGAGGTCGGGGTCGGCGCGCCACAAATTTGAGCTTAGAGTGATTAATCGCACGCTGTTCCACCGTCCGCGCGCGCGCGCGTTACCGGTGCACAATTACTTACACGGTGACGCGTAATATGCGAGTCAAGCGTTTCTCGCGTTATACACACTCTGCGCCGGCCGGTGTTTATTACCGTCCCTCCGTGTCACTCCGGCAGAAACACAAAAGAAACCCTATTAGCATTAGCCATGCAAACGATTTTTAAACCCGCTTTCAAGAGCGTCCCGATGCGTGCGAGAGAGGAAAAGAGAAAGGCACGAGGATTGGAGAAGAAAAAGAGAAACACGCGCGATAGAAGAGAATGAGAGAGACAAAGAAAAAAAAGAGAGCTGAAAGGATAGTCTGCTTTCTGCTCTTTTTTTCTTCTCTCCCCACGACTTTCTTTTTGGCGAAAGCCCGCATGAGGTTCGTTTTTTTGAAGAAAATTGCTAGAGCGTTTCTCGCGACGCGGCATGCACACGCCAATCTCTAATCTCATTTTCCTCTAAAAGGAAGCTCTGGACGTTATATCCTTCCCGCGCGTACACATCCTTAAACACGGTCGCCTACAGCGCGCCGCGATCATGTATTATGCATTTGCCACCCCGAAACAAGCGCGCGCACGTCTGTATAACATTGTGCGATGCGAAGAGCGTGTTATGCGAGAGCGTATGTCGAGGGAGAGAAAGAGAAGCGCGCGTGCCTCAGCGCGCCGGCACGAAAAAACAACTTCTAAGACAGGCGTTTTGGCAATTTTCCACTTTTGGCGCAAAAGTCGCCCTTTGAATTTCGCGCACACATACACACATTAGGCTGCTGAATTTTTTATTTTTTTCTTCTTGGAAACTCATGACTGTTGTGGATTTGGGTCTGACATAAATATGCGAGTGAATTACTTATCCTGAATCTCAACGAGAATCAAGCAACGAACGTGCGAAGAATTTTGCTCTTTGTTACAGACGAAAGAAATACCGAAGAAAAAACAACAGTCCCTTTCTCCCATCTTTATAAGTTAATCATGTTTATTGCCCGTATTTTACATAAAACATGTTTTAAAAAATGTATGTATATTAAATACGTTTAAAAACTAAAGAATAATTTTTCTTAGAATAATCCTTATTGTTTCATCTTCTGTAAGTTCCGGCTTCTTGTTCTCTACGACGATTTACTCACAGGTGGATTCTTTTCAATGTTATTACAAAACCTAGCTTCCTCGTAACCTACTTATATTTCATCGTATGTAATAAACAATGCATTTTAATTCCAAGCGAAATATTACAGATGCCGCACCTCACAGCAAAGCTAACGCATAAACGACTAAGTCGTAAGCCCGAATTTACAACGTTTCCGTCCGGCCGCCGATAACTCATACTGTTTATCGCTTTACCGCTCGCGCGCGCGCGCGTATTATCCATATTCGGATCTGTCTGCCGCGAGCCACGAATTAATTTTCCATTATGCGCTTCGCGCATTGTTCCCGCCGTCGCTAATCCGCTCTCTCAAGTCCGCGATTCCTCTTCCTGTTCTAAGTACCGATGCTCGCGCGACCTGCTCGTTCGTCCGGGCGTATTCATTAGAATACGTCGACGGAAATTCAGCCAAAGTAATGGCAAATTGTATGCAACGAAGTCACGGTAGCTGACTTTCGAAGTGCTGGCTGGGCTCTCTTCGAACCGCCCCGAGAATTGGGGCGAGTGGGGCGAGTTCCCAGCGTCGGGGCCACTTCGCCGGAACGTCCTGTTCTAATGCTATCACGGACGTGCGTCGGGAACGGAATCAAAAAACGGTCCAGCCGGTGCAAACAGCCAACAACACGATGGCTAGTCGCGCTGCGCCGCGAGAGAAAGAGGGAAAGAGAAAGGAAGAGCACCCCAGGGCGCATAAAAAGTTCCGAGAGGAGGTATAAATGTGCTTAAAGAACTTTCCGCCGCGTGCTTTGTCCCGCCGCCTCCTGCAGGGATTGTCTACAAAACGGCTCCTGGCAGGTATTCGGGATCCCCCGGACGACAGACTCGCACGCAGTTTTCCACGTAATAAGCGCGATCGCGTTGCTTTTCTTTTGTGCGCGATGCGCGGTTAAATGTGCGTATTCTTTTCGATGCACGTGTATACTTTGTTCCGTACATGTATCCACCGATGCTGTTTTTTTTCGGATAAATTTATTCGTGACGCGCTATACAGGAGAGATGATGGAAGACCGTTACAGAAACGTGGGAAAACGGTGGAAACGTTAAATAACATTAAACGAATCAAGAAACCTTTATATATTTTTGTTAAAAAGAAAGTAATTAATCATAAATTGCTTTTCTTTTATTATTGCTCTGCTTTTCGTTTTTATGTAAAATTTATTGCTACTCAAGATACAGAAAGCGAAGCTTCTTAGGATGCGACGGTGGAGATCGTCTCTGAACTATGTTTGCCAAGTTATACGACGAGCGCACAACAAACGAGCAACTATTAGATAACTGTTACTTATAGGCAAACGCTTGGTAACATGTAATAAACTGTGGTAGTATCATTAGATCGATCATCTGCTAAACAGATTGGTAAATTATAATGTTTTTGATTTTTTGATAACTACGTCAAATGTTCTCTGGTTCTTTCGTTTGTTATAATTTGAAAATAAATTAATTGAACGTTGCACACATATTTGTTCGCGAAATCTGCACTGGATTTCCGGATTATTTAACCGAAATACGTGATTCGGTTACGCGAATGAAACGTTAACATCTTTTTTTCCGGCTGTTCTCGATCTCCACCGTCGTAATAACGTAGTCACGGAATATGGGAAAGAGAGAGAAAGAGAGAGAAAAGAGGAAGGGTGGAAATTCGTAAATTCCTCGATACTTTAGCTGCTCTTCCGCATGCTCTCGCCAGACGACTCAATTCCGTTTCTGACGCATCCGCGCACCCTTTCATACCGTTTTACGACTGACGTGGGGTCATTTCGCGGGGTCAATTCTTGCACAGTCCGCTCAGGAAAATTTCATCGTGGCTGCTGGCTCGTATCACGCCCGAGACGACGTGAAAAAGAAGTCGCATCGATCGGTTTTCTCCGCGACTCACGCGGTTTCCTTGCGACCGCTGCGTGAAACGATGACTGAAGAAACGAGTGGACTAAGAAAGTGAGTTTCAATCTTGCGACGCGGACGAGTCTTCTCGCTTTTATTTTCTTGATAGGAGCAAAGTCATAAATTTAAAGTAAATTCTTCCGTTTCGTTTCACATGTTGAGAGAACAAAATAAAAAAGTAAGCACATATAAAATATTGTGGAATAATTTTAAATTTGCGCAAATACTCTCTACTATCATTTGTACATATAAAGTGTATCTTGCGTCGAACATGCTCTGTCTGTCGATTTCATATTTTGACTGCACACGTTTACAGAAAATAATATTATTTGATGAAAAATATAAGCGCTCGGAAGAGGATTGACCTGCTTTCTATCGGAAAATAATTATATAATTATCAGATAATAAAATATTATTGTTCTAAAGGACAGTAAACGCGTGCAAACAATAAAAAGAGAAAAAACCAGGTCAATTGAATAAAACTGAACGAACGAGACATTTCTGTATCTCGACGTGCGCGTTAAAGGGAAGTATACAAAAGTACAAAAGAGCTTACATTTATTTATTTTAATGTATTTTACACTTGCCGTGCTATTTTTATTTGTTGCAAAACAAAGCGCCATGTATTCGTACTGCACAACAATTTTACGGGAAATGTTTTGAATTGAAATTGGAAGCGTTATTAGATTAATAAAACGTAGTGTTAACAATCGCGAGGATCATCGATCGTATTTTTGATAAGAGCAGAGCATTCAAAACTGTCACAAATCTAACGTACACTTCGTTTACTCGTCAGTTCAATGCGCAGCGAGGCTGAAAAATGACACTCGAATTTTACAGACCAAAAGCCCTTGCCTTAATTGACAGCAACGTTGTTCTACTATTCGCGTCGCGCGCCATGAAGTCTGATCTTTACAATCGGTCGTGCCGTTTTTCGTGCGTCATAGAACCGACCGCCACAAATTCCGGCGTGTACACAGCGAAATTCTATTTATAAAGTGGTGGGTGCACTTTTAAATTAAATTCGATCTCTCGCGTATTTCTCTCCCACCCCGATGCATGTCTAGTTCGTCAGGAACGCTGCGTGTGCACGTGGCAACAAGGCCCGACTTTGCCGAACGGATTATTCCACCCTAAATCGTGTTTTCGGCTGGAACGTCGCCCTGACATTGGCATTCGTTGCCGCTGGCCTGAGGTAGGCGTAGGACACCTGCGTGGGCCGAAGGGTTTTGGTCCCCTGTTGCCCATTTCTCTCTCTTTCTCTCTTTCTCTTTATATTCCTCTCTCTTTCTTCCCCCTTTCTGACTCCCGTCTCTTTGTTGGCTGATATTTGTTTTTTCCCTAATGTTGCCGTCCGCCGTCGGCTGACAGCGAACGAGATTCGACCGTTGTTTCTACGCCCAGGTTCCTATTCCAGATCGACCTGCCAGCAACTCGTTTTCTCCGCCAGCCTTCTCGAAGTTTTTTCTTCTCTGTTAATGAGTTTCGTAATTTTTCCAGCGTTAACATCGAAAGGGCGGAGAGAAGTCGGAGTGTCCCACGCAGTTAGATAGTGATTTTCGTTTTCAAGCGCGAGTGTCCTTCTCGCGGGAACTGATCGAATCGCGACATGCCAGCTGAGACGGCGAGAACGGTGTGCCTGTTTAATGTAATTTACGGCACACAAAAGAGAATAGATATTGATGCAATATGCTAATCGTAGTTTTAAATTGACGATGACGTGGCTTTCCTTCCAGAGAATACGCGCAGTCATGATCGCTGTGCACGAGCGAGATACAAGGGAACGCGCTTGCACATTTTTTTCACAGTTTCAATGAAGGAGATTAAATGAAAAACACCGATAGTATATCATTTCTTTTACATGAGATATGAACTCGCGTTGATATTGATTATACAATTTGCAAAAGAATTACAACACATTCTTCTCTTTGTTGAACTAAAGGTCCTACGGAAATTTGAGATATTTTCTTAGAGAATAAGCAAAGTTATAAGTGATAAAATACGTCTGTGACGTAAATAAACATTCGAGCAAAGTATGATTCAATATCATTGAAAAATTTGTTACCTTCAAGTGAAAAACGATTTGTGCGTTTGCGTAATGCTACATTCTGCAGATCTCCACAATATACGCAATTATATTTATTCTAACACCGACGCAATGGTGTTTCCAGGTGTAATGTGCGTCTCGTGTTCTCGCAGCGCATATCGTCGGATAGCCGCAGAATTTTGAAACTGCCGACTTGAGTCTCACCGTCGTCCTCAAGTTGGTAGCATTCCAGATATTTTATACGGCAACGTATGCAACAATAAAGTCGTGTATCCCGCGTTTCTTATATCAGAACCGCGTGCAATTTAGTCGGACATATAAACGCTCGTGGTTCGCGCGTGGGAATTCGCTTTGTTGATCCGCAGCTTTATTATGCGATATTTTTTCTTTTTCCGAAAGGGAGGAGTAAAGATGAGACGCGTCGCTCCGATGCGCAACAAAATTTTCAGGACTCTCTCTCGAATCCGAACGGATTCGACCTCGTGCGCGGCTTCCAATAAACGCTCGTCTGTAAACGCGACGTGCGTGAATAGATTCATGGATGGGCCATAAAATCGTCCCATCACGAATTCCTCGAAGCATTAAAGTGGACAGTCGTGTAACGCATCGTAAAATTCGGGATTCTTTTCTAAATTTTTTTGAATCATACTCCGTACGATACTCGTTACATATGCATGCCGCGGCGATAGCCCAATTGATATAATCAACGGGGCAGTATATAAATTTCTTTCCTCCTCTCATCTTCGGTTCGCGGGATTATGTTGTAAACCGAAATGAA
Source organism: Pseudomyrmex cubaensis (assembly GCA_014825685.1). Lineage (NCBI taxonomy): Eukaryota > Metazoa > Arthropoda > Insecta > Hymenoptera > Formicidae > Pseudomyrmex > Pseudomyrmex cubaensis. The sequence continues at coordinate 3,823 of QVOA01003402.1, read as the reverse complement.
TGAGACAGGTATATCATTAGGACGTGGGAGTGTCCATTTCTCGAGGCCGACCGGATATTCTAGCAAAATATACATTTCACAAACTTAGAGCTTAATTATCGGACTGCAATTTGATTATATATGTAAGTATGACCATTGATAAAAAAGAAAAAAAAAATACTGTTTGAATATTTGATAAAATAATTAGAGGTCGGGCTTTTTACTTTTAATTATTCCATTTATTATTCCGTTACGAAGACATTGTTTATTTAACGTGTAAAACAAAGTAAAATAGCGCGCGACAATTAAAGATGTATAAACTTCTGAATATTCAAATCTATTTTGCGAAAATCCTTATATTAATATTTAACATACGTGCACGTTCTAAGTCTCTGAGTCTATAAACACAACTTTGTTGAATATTGGATTTGGCATTAACGTGAGGGGAAAGTCTAACAAAATTATTCGCGGAAGTGTCAATTTTCGCACGCCCGCCGAGCGCGCTCGCCGAGATGCCATAAAGCGCTTGTTGACAAGGATATTTTGCCAAAAACGTGTTACGCGTCTGATATATATCGCGCGCACGCGATTTATCTTCTAAATATTCCCCGCGTAGCGCGGCAGCTGTTAATATTTTCGTAATTTACATGTCAATTTTCACGCGCCTTATCTGCGACGATACTTTTTTTTTTTCGGTCCGGTTCATCACGTATTCGAGCGTGGGAGAATTACTACGTTATGTAATAAAAATTCTCGTTAAAATTGTCGGCGACAGAATGAGATTCGAGATTTTATCAGCCACGGCTAAAACTAAATCAAATGTAAATCATAAATGCTTGATTAAACGCGCAGATTATTATTGAAGTACAGTGAATTATTTTATAATATTGATTATTCTCTCAATATGTATATACTCATTTGTATAGATCTGTATATATTTGTGGTAATTATATTGTGTGTACGCATGAATATTGTACATGTAACTATAATCCGAAAGATTAATCTTGAAAGCTGTTAATGTCTCGACATTTTAATCAAAGAAAGATAGACTTTGGACTTATCAAAGTTTATTAAAATCAGATTTGCGAGACAGTCTGTGTGTGTGCTTCCACATTTAACAAAGTTGGAATCTTTACATATTATGACCTTGTGCGTATGTTAGAACGATTATTACTTAAATTCCCACAACATCTACAATTAATTTAATGAGGGTTCCTCGTGAGATGGTGCTCGCGAGAGAGGGAAATAAATAATTGATTTTGCAGCAATTATAAACGCGACTAATTACCGCACCAAGTATAATGCACAATGAACAATTATTCACTCAACGAACAATTATATTCTCCGAGCGTTCTTCGAAGTCTGTTCCCAGAAAATATCTTCCCATGTAAATAGACGTCTAAGCAATACTACTCTTCTTCTCCCTTTATCCATGTCTCTCTTTCTCTCTCTCCAGATTCAATTGTTTTCCAATAAATTATTCCGACGGATGGCGCCGTATCGGCGATTTTCTCGTCGAGAAGTGCCGTCACGGAGAACCGATTCAACGGACGGCCGTAAAAAATTTACCATCGAGCGTATATATGTATATCGTGAGACTACCGAATGGGGCGCGTATCCGGCGAAGAGATCGGGGATGGAGAGATCACGCAAAGTTCGTGGAGAGAGAGAGCAAGCGTTATCTCGGCTGCGGCAGCCGTTGATCACCGTTGATCCGCGTAACCGAGCCTAATCACACGATCGGCAAGATCACGCGCGACCGCTTTTACCCGATTAAGCAGAAAAGTTAAGGCCGCCAGCGTGTGTGTTGTATCCACCAAGTGATAATTTATGGGCACGGCGGGGAGAAGATGGCCCACCATCCTCTCTCTCTCCTTCTTCTTCTTCCTTCCATCCACCTGCATCATCCTCTGTACCCGCAGACACCCGGGACTTTCAGACGGAGGAGAGAGAGTAAGTGGATTGGGCGGATACCTAACGTCGCCCCCAGCACGTATCGTAAACTGCTAGAACTTCGCCAAGACTTTGGAAGTAGCTTCCAGATATTATTGAAGCCCTTCACGAGATTCTGGATAGACGCGTTTCACCGCTCAGCATTATGCTGTGTATACGCCCCGTTGTAGTACGTGGGGGATATTATATGTACATACACAGGCGTAAATGCTTACGCGGATATTCCTTTCCCTCTCGTGTATACACGGTCGCACGCATGTATGTACGCGTGTTTATACATAAACGTACATACTTATTAACGTGTATATAATATATAATATATACAAACGCTCTCGTGCGTACAAGTGTAAGAGAGAGAGAGAAAGAGAGAGAAAGTCCAGAGAAAGGAAGATAACCCGAGTCGCGCGGGTGCTACGTTGGCGCCTAATTAATTTTCTTTGCAGCTTAACTACGGGCAATGCTAAAGCAACGAGAACGACGGCCCTCGCGCGCCACGTCTCGGAAACTTTTCCTATTTTCGGGCGATTATATTAACGCGATATTAAACACCCACTTTCACGTCGTCATCTTCGTCGTCGTCGTCGTCCTCGTCGTCGGATCGAAGTTTCGCCGGACTGCCTTTCCGCCGGTTGCTCGAAATATGATCCGCGGCTCCGTCAGTGACGACAGACAGCTGTTCGAACGGCGCCGTACGTCTCCCGCCTTCTCTTTAACATCTTCCTGTAAACAAATCGTTCTCCGCGACCGCCAAAAATCTTTACGAAAATACTTTCCGCTCAAGCTGATGTGCCAAAAGCGAGATTCGAATTTAAAAGCGCGGCTCCTCAACTTTCTCTGTTGACACATTTTGAATATTTAATATATCAAACTTGAAACTACTTATCGATAAAATATGAAATACCTGTCCTGACAGAGGACAGCATCCACGAAAGATTTACACACAATGACAGGGAGGTGATATTTTCTATCAAAGTTAAAAAGAATTTTTATTTTCGATAACACATTAAAATTCTACTGCTACAATTACGAAATTTTTATGTGATGTTGATTGCTGACATTTTGACTTAATGTCTTCATCCTTGAATACGTGGAAGCAATTGGTTCACGCTGCGGAAGATAAAATCTCGGAGGAGTGTAAAAATATCTTTCTTATTTCCACCGAACAAAAACCACGCATTCGTTAAGACCGAACAGCTGCTTGAATGTCGCGCGTTGCCGTACATGTGTCTCCAACATAACAGCATTTTCGTAGTAACTAATAGCGTCTTTTACAAGAACGCCTACCGTCGTTGTCAGCCCGATTTTTCCCTCAAAAGCAATGTACAGAAGCAGGATGTGAAACACGGAGCCATATGTCGGCCAGTCTGCAGCCGGTAATTAATTCTCCGTCTCTAAACTCAACCTAGTTGATCACCGAAGCGGGAACGGTTATCCTTCTCTCCCTCTCTCACAAGGTTTTTTATTGCAGGATAATCCTGTTCCTCCTAAAGCTTATATAATTTCACACAAAGAGTTACATTGTTTGAATAATTACTCCACTTCACGTGTGCTGCGGCGCTCTATTAATTCATTAATACTTGTAGCGTAAATTTTTATTTGTATCGTGCACAGAAAAAGTTCTTTACATCTCTAATCACAACAGTGAAAATATAATCTGATGCGAGAAAAATTCGTTTATATTGAATATATATATCAAGAGACGCGGTAGCGTCTCGACGCCAAGTACATAAAAGTATCCGACGAATGAGTGTCATTGTCTTGACGCTATCGTATACCTTATCCCGAGTTTTTCCACGCTAAAGTTTTGATACAAAATATCTCGTCAATTATACCTCTATTCAAAAATTTAACCTTACTTGTCTTAATAAATGTCATTACGAGCTTTCGATTG
>QVOA01003401.1:0-23723 GCA_014825685.1 Pseudomyrmex cubaensis | reverse complement strand
ATATATATATATATATATATATATATATATATATATATATATATATATATATATATATATATATATATATATAAAATCACAATGCAATTCTTATTGCAATCGCGCTCTTCGATGTGTATCGCGAGAGTAATTTCTTTTTCTTTTCCTTATCATTTTTGACTGTTTTTGCTACCGCCAAATATTCACGAATCGACACGTGTCAATGCACAGCAAACAAATACGGCGCCTGCTTGTCACGCGAGACATGTGACCCGTTTAAAGTTTCACCGTATGTGGAATTACCGTGAGAACGGTTGCAGTTCGCTCGCTGTCAGTGCGGATATTCCACCTTCCTGAAATACACAATTACGCGACAAGTTCGCGCTCGACAAGTTTTAGGTTATGTTGCTGTGTTTATATTTACTACGGTCGAATTGATCCTCCTCGCGTGCACGGTCCGTCGGCGAAGTTCGGGCGAATCGTTGCCTGTGCAAAATATGAGAAGGACATACACTGAGACATCTGGATTAGTTTTTCTTCTCTTCGGAGTATCCCAACTACTGCGTCGCGTCTGTAAAGTAACTCGATAAATACCTCAAGGTTCGCAATTTTCGTAACGTTTTTCCTGTTTTGGTTCTCTTTCTGGTAGGTAGATATATAACGCGAGAATTACGCAATATATTAGTGCTTAGATTATATCGACCATGATCAAGCAAGAGCAAAAAGTCGCAAAAGTCGCTGTTGTTTTCTATGTCTAAAGTGTGTTCACACACACACAACTGTACGTGACGCGATCGATCTCATGCATAACGCTTCTTCGCCAAAAGTATGAAAACAGTGTCATTGCGAAACTGTCCTATTTCTATAAATTTGCGCATATGTATGCAGAGTTTCGCGCACGATTACTGACATTCGCGCGGCCGGTTATAAATCTTGTGTGACCTTGTAGAATGTGCGTTTTGTTTGTTGTATTGTCGCCGCTAATGCACCGTCTGTTTACAACTTGGAATAGTTATAGTGTTTCGCTTTGTTAAAAATAAACAATACAGATATCTGATATACCTCGATAACTAAATATAAAAAATTCTCATTATATATTATATAATAGATTGCAACGTATAATCTTCACGAATTAATTAGAAAGTTTATTCATTTATTTTTTTTTTTTAAAGAAATTATTCTGCTGCATTGAAAGATGTGTTTAAAAGAACTGTTGCACATTATGAGGAGAGGGAGAGAATAATTAATTTTAATTAGTCTGATGACTCATGAGTTGTAATCAGTTTGCAACTTTACTGGTGATTAATTGTCTATCTTTCCTGCGCAATACAGATTTTGATACTTTTTAATGTTTACAAAGACTAATTAATGTCTGATGACTTATTTCTACTATGAGAATATTTTTTTGTATTGACAGACTACAAAGTTGTGTTATGAGTGTTGGTTTATCCATGTATGATGGCTTGGAGAATGAGACTACTCCTGATAATGGTCTGGATGATACCGGAAGTGCTACAAAAAAACTGGCTAGAGGTATTTCTCGTGCAACTGAAAATGCAGCAATTGTTTCCTATGCTCGTACACAATTGGCATCTTTAGGTGCTCTTGATACACCAGAATTTACATTTTCATTGCCTGACTTGTCTGTATATCCAGGTATTTGTTATTGTTTGTGTGTTGATTATACCATAAAAATTTTAATTTAATACTTATGCTATAATATTGATACTTACGCTATAATATTGATATCATTTAGATTCATTCCGTAAATTCTTGGAGAAAGACCTTATAGAGAATGGATGTTTAACCTCTCTTGAAGCTGCAGGACGTTTAAATTGGTGGTACAAGAGTGGTAGTACTAGAATTCTCTGGCCACTAGCAACATCTGGAGATGGCAATTGTTTACTTCACGCTGCTTCATTAGGAATGTGGGGTTTTCATGATAGATTGCTTACTCTACGAGAGGCGCTGTACAATACTCTAGCTAAAGGAGAATACAGACATGCTCTATTCAGGTATAAAATGAGAAATAAAAGTAGAGCAAATATAATATTTAATAATAATTAAAATATTGTACAAATATGATTTTTGAGACGGTGGAAGTGGAGACAAACAGACCTAAATGCTGCTGCTAATTTATCATATACAGAAGCAGAGTGGTTATCGGAATGGCAAAGTATAGTAGACATGGCCTCTCCCGCGATCAGAAACCAAACTGTTACATCTTATCAGAGTCTTGAAGAGGTATCGCATGTCATACACACACATTACATTTTTTTGACAATACAGAATGATTCTCTACTCTTTGCTTATTTTAGATACACGTTTTAGCCTTGGCTCATGCTTTAAAAAGGCCTATAATAGTTATAGCAGAAACTATGTTGAAAGATTCTGAAGGAGTGGCCTTTGCACCGATCCCGTTCGGTGGAGTATACCTGCCTTTGGAAGTGCTACCTTCACGTTGTCATAGAACTCCCTTACTCTTAGCGTATCATTCTGCTCATTTTTCCCCGCTTGTTACGGTAGATGGATGCAACGATTATGGCAATGCTTGCGGCGAAGGAGTCAGCATACCACTGGTGGATCCAGATACTGGCAAACTATTGCCAATTTTATTCGCCGTGGATCCTGGTCCTGATTGGAACTGGACCGATGGTTTACGAGATTTGTTAACTTGTACACAGGATACCGTACGTACATTACATCCTTTCTTCTTTGTATTAAAAATATCGAAAATATTATTCAAGATAAAATTATTCTTTTCATATTTTATTGCACACAGATAGAGAGTCTGTTACGAAAATATTTGGACTGCGAGTATCAAAGTTTTACATCTGAAGATATCGATAGGCTTTCCGATACAGATGGTTCATTATCAAAAACAGCAAAACAATTAATAGAGGTAGCGAAACAATTTGGTTCGCTTGGTAGATCCGTCAGTAAAAAATTATGGTCTAATATGACTAATAAAAGGTCAAAGAGTCCGCCTTCGTCAAGCGGGATTTCTACTGAGGGTTTGTTGTGCGTGAGAATAAAAAGTAGACGTCACCAGTATGTAGATCAAATGCTTCAAAATTATCTTCAGTGTGCCCATGCAAGGTATTATCGCGATATACAGTAGAACTTCGGTAACTCGAATCGCAAAGGAAAGGGTATAAAATTTGAATTATAGATGTTTCGTCTTATCGAAGTTATTGACAGAAGTTAAGCAAACAAAAATTTGACTTATAGAGACTTTGTATATGAGTTTGTTCTTCGATTGGTAAAGGCTCAGAAATAAAAATTCGACTTACAATTTTTTTTTTTTTTTTTTTTTTTTTTTTTTTTTTTTTTTTTTTTGCGTTAAAATTACAAAACATGTTGCTACATTAAAATCAATCGTATTTTCTATAGTGATCAACGCGGAGAATACATTTCCTTATATATTGCTGGATTTATCTACAAAAGATCGTAGAATATTGACAGCTCTTCTGGCCTACTTTACCGATACCGATGGCTTACATGGCCTTTTACCAATAGCTCCTCATCATTAAGATCTTTGTCTTATCTCATCGTCTGCCGAATTCTGGCTTACTGTCTCAATAATCTCTGATTCAGTCTAGTAATAGCAACTTTATCGTCAACTTGAACAAAATCTTTAAAATTTAGTTTTTCAATATTGCAGTGGGACATAACTTTCTAATCGGCTTCTACAGTGCTCTGAACGACTCGGGTTCTTCAAAGTTCTCTTGAGATTGCAATGCAAATCCACAAGTTTTGAAGCAGTTAACAATTGTTTTTTTGGAGATATTTCTCCATGTTTTATCCATTTTTATTGCCTGCAGTATGGTGATTGGCGTGTTTTTATTGTTTTATATTTCTCTATGTCCGATATCATGTCTTATAATCTCCTTTTTGTAGGATAGTACAAGAATTTAGAATTTTTTATAATCCTTTAATCTTACGGTTACAATTTTGAAGTAGTATTTGACAATAAAAATTTAACTTTAACTGATTAAAGTGGTGAAACATCATTATGTGAAGTTATTTATGAACAAAAAAATTTTACGTTTTTCTTTTTTCAATTTTTTATCAATTTTAATAATCTTAAATAATTGAGCAGTCATCCATGCTATTTTTATTTGCCACGTAATATAGAGGCAGTGATTTGCAAAACAGCGGTGTTTTAGATTTTTTAATGAGTAAAGGCTTAAATTTTCCCATTCTTGTCATATTCGTTGCTAATAAAATTGTAACTTGCTCTACTGTATTTGCCGCCGTAACGTTTTTCATTTTTGAAAATCATCTTTTTGTCAGAAAGGCATTTGTAGAACAGCCTACTTTCGTCTACATTAAACACATTATGTGGTTTATATCCTTCTAATAATATTTGCAAGTTTGTTTTCTATTTATTACAGGTCATTCACACTAGCACTTTTGTTGCACACTTTTCGAAAAACGATATTGTACCTTTTTTTCTAAATTTTTCTAACCACCTGTTGCTAGCTTTAAAAGTGTCATGACCGAGAGTGAAATTTTTAGCTTTTTGTTTTTTTTTATATATATATAGGTTTTCCTACATTAATGTTTTTGCTCTACACTGCTTGAACCTTTTTATTAAACAGTTTTCCACACCAGGAAATTCGGCAATCCTTTATCTCTTGTCACAGTCTAGATTACCTCCTGAGCTTATTTTCTGCATAATGCTGTCTTCATTTTTCAAAATTGTCGAGAGTGTGCTGGAAGAAGTGCTAAATTTATTAGCAATGTCCTTCTTTGTTCTTGACTTATTTTTCAATGCTTCAATCACTTTTACCTTTTCAACTAGTGTTAATGTTTTAAGATTTTATTTTATTTAGAAATTTTAGGCATGCACATACACACGAAAGTGATAAACATAAACGCGCAGAATAAACAGAAGCAAAGATCTCAAATAAACTGAATCAGGAGCGTGATTGAAACAAGTAAAGAAATGTATGCGAGGTGACGCGACGGGGACTCCTGACTCACATGATTAAGTCAAATAGCGAAACGCGGAAGCATCTTGCTAAGTGTACAGGTTGTCACTTGTTTTTTCATTGCGTTACGGATCTGTTACTTTGAATCATAAAGGCAGTAACAGAACTTCGACTTATGGAAGTACACTTCGAGTTGTAGAGTCAGACAAAAATATTCGAGAGTTAAGGCCTGAGCACAATAGAAAAAATATTAGGAATAAGAATTAGAAATAGAAGTTAAATGTAATATAACATAAATATAGGAAATATGTCGTGGCTGCATGATGTACAGTCTATATTTATTTACATTTATGTTATATTTTTTTTTTCGCATTGTGCATTACATTTAATCTCTGTTTTTAATTCCTATTCCTAATATTTTCTCTATTGTGCTCAGGCCTTTACAGAGATAATTTATGGACATATAGGTTTTTCAAAAAAAATTCGAGTTAAAGCAAGTTTGTTTCGAATTAGAGTTTGTCACTGAATTAGAAAAAAAACGAGCAAAAATTTTGTCTTACAGAGATTTTCGAGTTAAAGAGGTTCGAGATAGCGAGGTTCTACTGTAATTATGCGATCTCTTATTTGTTACATTTAAAATAAGCTATAAAGGTTTGTTGTATCTCGCAGATATCTACAAGATCATCAAGTAGACGATACGGGAAGCGAACTGAATTATGGTGCTGGAAAGTCTAAATTTTACGCTGCCAGTGATCGCGATAGTCATGCGAGCGTTAGCAAATTGTTACCTACTAATACAAATAAGGATCGTACGCTTTATCTTTCAAGGTACTATTTTGGAACACATTCTCTATTCGCCGGTCTTTAAAATAATCCATAACAAAATATGAATCCAGTATTTTCTCTACAGATCCACATTTTATAACAATCAATCTCCACTAAATAGTACGGAGCCAGAGATTTGGAACAGTAGTGACGATGTAAAGGTATGTATTTTAAACATTTGTTTTAAAGCGAGTTAAATATAATATAAAATGTTTTATATACAGTATATTGTAAAAGAGTGTCGTTCTGAACACTGCCGATTTTTTGGATCACCGGAAAACGAATACTATTGCTCACAATGCTGGGCTAATCGACGTTATCGTTAGATAACCATCCTTAATCACACATGACAATAATCTCAGTTTACTATCGCTCGAGTAAAATACTAAATAGTTGCTAGACGTAAAGCTAGCTTCAAGCTTATGAATATCCCGCCAACATATCGTTGATAACATTGCGCTGTCGTTTTTAAGTTTGTTTTATCTTTTTCATATTTTCTCGCATATATTTATTATTATTATTAACATTCTTAATCTTTAAAAACTATGTATGTACATATATGCATACATAATCAGATGCACAGGATTAAATTAAATGTCGTTTTTGTTATGATGATTTCTAGTGTGTACATATTTTATTTACGTTCGAAAGTGAAGAAAACGTTCAAATTTCTTTTTAATACTCAAAACTACTGTGTGATTTTATTTTACACAAATTTCGATATTGTGCCTTTTGTCATGGACGCGCGGAACAAGAAACAATAATACTCTCTTATATCATTTTGTCACTTCAAGAATTACTTAACAGCTAGTTTTATAATTTTTTATTAGTAATATCGCTTTGGAACTTGTGAAATCTTATGATATAAAAATATTATGTAATCTTATTGTCCTGTGTAATCACTGTACGTTTTGTGTAAAGTTGTGTGAAAGAAGAATAAACATATTTTTATAAATTCCACGTAATATTTTCCGCCATGCGACAAATATATTGCCGTGTAAAAAGGATATATAAGCCCACACAATATATTTTGTCATAATAAAATGTATTTACACATATTTTTTTGCATTAGCCTATCATTGTGAAAAAGATCGTAATTATTAATAAGTAATTTAATATATTACCTGATATATATTACCTATATTTACTAATTGTGAATTATATCGACAAACATGTAATTGTATAACACTAATTTTATTAATTATATGCAAAGAAAACCTGCTTATATGTACAAAAATCCGAGAAGATATAAATTATTCAATGTACAAATTATTATATATGTTGGTACCGCCAGTATTTTGCACACTTGTTATTATTAAAAACTACGAAAAACATTAAATGAGACTAAGAAACTAAGAAGTATTTATTTTAATTACAATATTACTACGTACATAAACGCAGAATATATATTTAGATATAGTATTAAAATTTAAATATCTTCTTGTTTCTATTTTGTCGTCTTCAACAATCCTTGTTGGTCTTCCAATAAAATATAGTTCACAAAAAAAAAAATAGCATATGTGTGTTTTTTTAAATTGTGTGTCTGAGTTTCATATACTATTTACAATTTCAGTCATACGAGCACAGATACACTACCACAGAGTCGATTAGCTGCATTCAGTATATTTTTTTAAATAATAAGCTTGAGAGTAATTTATTAATTTTACTTGGAAAGCTTTTATTTCAAAGATAACATTTAATACAAAGAGATATAAAAAAAATCACAAGCTAAAGTAACTTTGTGGCCGTATTATGCGCGTATAATTTTTAGTGTAAGTTCTTGTTTTACGAGTTAACATTGCTCAGAGAATCAAATTGATAATTTTTGATGGAAGTTATGTACTTCAAAACTTAACAATCAAGTCTTAAATTGAAAATATAAAAAAAGTTATTATATAATTGTTAATTTTACTTTTTTAAATTTAGTAAACTAACACAGCACGAATATATTTACGCACGATATATATATGCTTATGTATTTATACAAATTATTAATGAAAACTAATGTTATTAATAATATAAATCTGTACTGACATATAAGATGTAAAAATTTATTATTAATAATTTTTAACAGGTCTTCTCTTCGACAATTTGTTTTTTCTTCTAGATTGAATGTCTTTCTCAATTTTTTGCAATATTACAATACAAATGTGTAATTATGTAACAGAAAGCAAAAATTTATTAATGCAAATGTTACACATAGATGTTAGGATCAATTGATGTACCCATTTACAACTTCGAACATGACATATGTGAAACTAGATATCTCCAATGATGTAATGTCAATCACGTGTACTTACAGTACTTGTATACATAGAATCGTTTTTATCGAACGCATTTATCAATTCTAAGGTAAATCAATTGGTCCGTTTCTATTTGAAAGATCAAAGTGCCAGCCACAATACAAGCACAAGTGCTGTCCTATTGAAGTACTTATATTTATACTATAGGATATTGCTTAAGTTAAAGAGCTTATAAACACGGAATTCTCCGTAATATCATGCAATATACACTTAAAATACAACTACAAACTTTTCTAACTCTCGTCCACAGCCAGATTTCAAACTTCATCAAACTTTCGTCAATCTTTCGCGTTATTATGATGAATGTTTGGCACTGCGTGTACTTAGGTACATATATTTGTATATACTTAAATACACACTAGTAAGCTTATACAATTTCTTATTAAGATTTGTAACATAGATATGAAACTATATATTTTTATACACATATATTTGTCGTCATCTGAGAGTTATAGTGCTTTAAGTGGAAAATAGAACACTGTAATTCTCAGCTGATAATATACAGGATATTCGCGTCATTATTAGCCAGTATTTTTCTCGTAAATTATAAATATATTGAAAAATCAAAAAGAGAAAAGTTTTGCTGTTTTTTATAGCCAACATAATAGTGTATGTCAATTTTTTATATTATTTTATATTATAAAATAATGTTTATATTACAAAATAATGTTTATATTATTTTATATATCAAAAGTCATAGTATACGACATTGTTGAATTTGATTTGATGCTTTCATATAATGCAAAAAATTATGTAGTATTTTATTTATGCCTTAAAGTCAGCTTCATTTCTCAAAAATTATTGCAAATATAAAAAATGACATACACTGTTAATATGAAAAAAATACAATTCACACAATGTTTATTAACTTACAAAAAACTCGGAATCTACAAAATGTCAGTAAATTCTTATTCTGATACATATTCTGACAATTAGGCGCGAGAGTTAAAAGTGTTATTTGGAAACTATCATTAAGCAGATTGTTTTTATTTATGTTTCAATTTTTCTTTTTACAAATTCAATAATTTTAAAAGAAATCGACATACTCATAAGTCCTCTAAAGTTGATTGTTCCAGCAAAAAATTATTAGCTTGAAATTTTGGTAACGGAGAGAGAAATAGAAAGATCGTCCGGTTTAGAAGCTCGTTAATTTATTAATCTATACAGAATTGGTATATAATAATTAGCGGTTTGGGTTTTTTGTTGTTGCATTTATTATCTAAGAAATGGATCACGATTCTCCGTTGCCACTATCATCGCCATCTTCATAATCGGTGGCGCTGAGCTGCTCGTCTTCGTCGTCGTCCAACTCATATTCGTCGTCGTAAAAGTCTGTCATATCTAATTGCTGCTCGGCCGGCCTCGCTCGGGTCTTTATACAATAATCCTCCAAAGTTACGGGTACTACAATACCCTCTTTTTCGGCTTCTATCTTGGCAGCTTGGGCTTGTTTCCTAATAAAAAAAAACGCATGAAATATACATTGACAATATACCTACCTCTTTGATGGTCCAATAACTAGAATATCATTCTGTTTATATATCAAATAGAAAAAGATTACGAAAAACGTAAACAATATTTAACGATCCGGAAAAATCAGTCTGCATTTATGGATAAATTCGATATTTGGTTGTAAATAATTGCGTATAATTATATAGTGCAAAGATTCGTGTCCGATCGTTAAAACTAATCAAGCAGTAATTTGGCATGTACAATTTTTTTTATTAATCAATGATGTTATCACCGTCGTTTTCTACAATCTTTTCTGTTAACGTTCTGATAGGATACAGATACTTTAATCATAAAACGACCTTAGTTTTGCGTTGAAAGAAAGAAGAAAAATATTTTTGTCGCCTTCTAAAGATTTTTTCCCATTTATATTGTCTTGTAATAATCGAAACCAGTGATTTGATGGCGCGATACTAGGAGAATGCAGTAGGTGTGATATGATATCTCATTTCAGTTCCTTCAGTTTGCGCAAGGTCTGTTTTGTAGTGTGTAGTTTCGTTTTTTAGTGAAAAACGATTCCCTTACGGGAATTGTTTACGGATTGGCCAGAAGTGGACGTTTCTTTTGAATTGCTATCTTTAAATTGTCCAATTGTGAATAATATTTGTCAGAATTAATCATTTAGCTAACAGAGAGCAACTCAAAATAAATTCTTTTGCAATTACTAAAGAAAGTATCGATTCTTAGGATGCACATTGGATTCTGTCATAGACTCTGCACACTCATTTATCAGTTTCAAGTACGTCCGCATTGTTGTGCAGGATTTATTTTTTATCGCTAGTCGATCCAGAAACGATTTTATTTAGTCGTTCAAGCTGCTGAAACTTAATTCAATTTGTTTGCGGTTAGCAAATGCGGCATCTGCATATCGAGCTTCAAAGTGTATTCAATCTTTTTTAAATATCGAAATGCAATCTGTCTCAATGTTGAGTCTCTCAGCAATCTTTTCTGGTAAAATTCGTAAATTATTTTGCACTAAATTGCATACAATATCATCATCTATGCAAAAGATCGAACGTGGTTGATCATCAAAGTAGAAATCACTGTTTAAATGTTGCAAATTATTTCTTAAAAGCTCGAATTGCTGGCGCACTGATCCTGATCACTGACTGAAAATGTTTTCCGACAGTTTCAATTACACTTTTCTAAAACTTATAAAGTATAACATGTCGTTCAACTTTCCTTCGCTCATTTTCAAATTTTTTTTTCACAACGTAAATTCAAAACACGAGTTTTTCGTTTTATTGATTGACCATTAATATGACCATTGAATATGTCACTTTTTTATGAATAAATATGCAATACGTACACATAATAATGGCGCTACTATACGACTTTCCTAATGACATCTATTGGAATCGGACACAAACATTTTGCACTCATCCAGTATAATTAAATGAATTATAATATAATTAATGAATTAATTATATAATTAAATGAAGATTAGGACGATAGAGAATCTCATATATGATTGTATTTACTTATACATAACCAGATAAAGAATTTTTCGAAAAACGTAGTAAAATTCTTGTGTTATACAGAATAATACACATACGCGCGCGCGCGCACACACACACTCACACATGTATATATAAAAATTCTTTTAATCATGAAAAGACTATATTAATTATGTTTCATAAATTTCCTAAAAGAGCTATTTTGTGCGTTACATTATGGTTTACAGATAATATTATTTCGTTTATTGTATTATGGAACTCTTATTTTCAATTCTAACTAGAACGAAAAAAACGATTTTTCTAGTGGCCATTTCATAGTTGAAACATATGTCAAAACTACGATGTCATCATCACTGCAGTTATTTTTCACAGCATTTATATCGATAATATCGTGACACAGCTTAAAGAATGTTGCAAGTATGATATATATAATATACTATATAATTGAAATTATATATACTATATATATGATTTCTTAATATAGATATTTAAAGTTCTCTACATTGATAACAGTTCAACAAAAAATCTTATACCTTATGATATTTTCATATTCTTTGTCTCTCCCTTTGGAGTCACGCCAGCGTCTGTACATCACTGATGCGTCAACGTTAGCGGGGCTAAATGTGTTGGGCTCGTTCAGCAACGAGATTACTGATAGCAGGATGGTTCTAATAAAAAACATGGATAAATTTATTATCTTAAGAATTTTAGATTCTAAGAACTACATTACGTACAATTTAACATAAGGACAGCAAGTTTCGTTTCTCCTCATTTTTTTTCTGCGATACCGATTGTGATACTCACCTGACATTTTGCGTTGGATTCCACCTCTCGCAAGGGAGTTCGCCGCTCTGTGGATCATCTACGGGTGGATGTAGAATTGATATGCACAAATCACCGTTCTAAACACAAAGAAAGTTAGCTTTTTAGATCTGACTTTGCTATTTTCTCAGTTTTTTTTTTGTTTTGCTGCTACTTCCTCTATGACTACATTAAATCAAATGTTAGTCTTTTCATTTCGCGATAGTATTTTCAAAACTTTACTCATCGCGATTATATATTTTACATATATATTTTCTCGCATGTACACATGCTGCTTGCAACAACAATTTATTGTTAAAAACTAAAATTTACTCGCGCGTGCTTATTAATTAATTAGTATCTAAACTTTTATTATCGCAATTTTTGTTATCGTTGTATTGCGCCATATACTTCGTCCAAATAAAAATTATCTGATTTGTATGAAGATATTGATATTCTTTTTTGAGCATCCAAAACATTTTAAAAAATAACTTCTAAAAAGATTCTAAAGCTTTGATGTAAATATATTAAATATTTTCATATATATTTTTTGTTTAATATAAAGCGAAAAATATACTGCGCACGAAGTTCACGCTTGCGTCTTACTTTTTCCTTAATGCAAAGCATACAACAACCTCGACGACTCTGATTCCGCGTTCATTGTTCCTGAGAAAACAACGTCGCTCGAAGGACGGAACTTCCAGATTATTTTTTCGGTGCTTAAAGAAAAGTCGCCGAGAACATTGCGATTCACGCGCTTTGCGCCATATTTAGAGATAATTTTTGCGTACGAGAAGATAAAATTTTATATAGATATATACACATATGCTTCGGATATTCTGCAAAAATAATAAAATATGAAAGCCACAGTTATATGTGTGCGCGCGCGCACGAATGCGTTCAAATAAGATATAAGTTCTCATATAAAACTAATTGCAAAAAATTTATCGCGATTTTCTTACACTCTACTGTATTTCTATTTCTCATTTCTCCCGCGCTCGGCGTAAGTAGGACAAGGCGCATCGTGGTTTCACCGTGGCTTGACTCCGAACACCTCGTAATAAGCCACGAAGGCAAAGCTTCTCGAGTAAACGCCCAGCACTTGACACGACTGCTCCGCGATAGCATCTCGCTTGTGTGTTCGCGCACATGCATTTGTACGAGTGGCCAGCGAGTAGATGTGTGTACCTATGCACAGAAGATGCAAAAGTGGCCGCTACTTCGGATGAGAGAGAAAGAGACAACGCATAATTTTAATCTCTTCTTTGTTTGGATATATGTTTTTCTTTTTTTTCGTACGAAGAATACAAAATTATATTTTACAAAATTGATTTGAAATGAAAGCATAATCAAGGAAGATTCTTTGCGTAATATACGGTATGTACAGTGTACACACACATTTGCACGCGTAAGTGTAATAATATGAATTTCACGACGGCGAAAGTTAGCTTGCGAGAGAAGCGAGCCATACACGTATTAAGGTCGCGGTATATATATGCGCGCGGTATATATATATATATGCATGTGTGTGTATGTACATATAATATATGTATAATATACACACACAATATTTTTCCAAGATTGATAATTTGCTTTGATTGCGAAAGATTGAAGATGTAAGAATATTGGAGCAAGACCTCTTTTTTTTGCACGCACTTGCGTAAGGCGCAGATTGTCATCGATACGAAATTTAAAGCAGTAGAGAAAACCAAAACAAGACGAGGTTTTTCCGCGATTTAATTCGCTTGAACATTCTGTGTCTTATTCTGCAAATAGTGTTTGAGTTTTTCTCTGATTTTTTCTTGAACATACAGAACAAATAAAACAATAAATAAATATATATACACTTACTAACAAAATATACTAAACTGTATGTATAAATACTAAACAAAATATATACTAAACTTTTTACGAGATATATGAAACATACAAGGATGTTTCATATATCTCGTAATGATATTTGGTTGATGTTTTTCGGGTTTGAATTGCGTTAGTGTCATTTTTATACCGACGTTTCGTGAACATTACAGCTTACATCATCAAGTTGCTCTGATGAAGTGAGCTGTAATGTTCACGAAACGTCGGTATAAAAATAACTAACGCGGTTCAAATCTGAAAAACATCCTTGTATGTTAATACAACACAACGCGAAAGTATCAAATATGAGATATATGAAAATTTAATGCACTTAAATGAAATACAAACAAAATAAGTGTTGAAAGCTATATAGTACAGAAATGAGATAATATGTGTGTAATGGGGTTACTTGCGATGCATACATAATAATTGCAATTACGCAAGGATGAGTTTGACTTTATCAGTCGATCAGTAAATAGGTTAGCTGTTTTAGACATTCAACATGATGTAAGATAAGAAATAAGTATATTTGAAGATAAATAAAATTAACGAATCTACGCGCAGAACATAAAGAAAATAAAAATAGTTCGGCTATATTATGTTCAGTAATCACGGAAACTGTTTTCTATAATCACACAAGATTATTTATATACGTATTTATAAATGCTTGATCTTTATTCTTACGTTTTCACAAAAAAAAAGAAACAAAATCTAGAAATATTTTTGAATATTAGTTACATTAGATTATGCTAAAAGTGTCTATTGTGTGAATAATTGTGCGTGCGAGCTTTAATAACTTCCTCTTGACAGCTCGTGAAAAAAAGTATTTGCCTTGTTACAAAGTATTTGCCTTCCTGTCGTTGTCATCCCTATCGACGATGGGCGAGTGGACACGGATGTCCACATGAGCTTTCGACGGTCATTGACTTCGCTTCGCTAGTTATCGAAGGGTCACATACGACGAACAACAAACAGGAGAGATGCGGCGATCTCATCGCGAGGTCGATAAGCGTGTGAGAATACGATATACATATTTTTGTGCAAATAATACTATTGATGAGTAACACATATATAAAATAACGGAAATGCATTCTCAATCATAGATAATTTGTTAACCATTTTGATAACGAGTGTAAGTTATTTGTCAAATTTTTTTCTTTTTAACCATTGTCCGACCTCTGTTTTATATTTATACTTATATAGTTGTAAAAGTTATAGATATTAAAAATTTATTTAAATATTTAATATTTTATCATAATTAAAGACTATAACGTTTACAATGCAGGAATGCCAACAACAGCTTATATAATATTAGTAGACAGGTGTAAAATTGCTTTCTATCTTTTTAAAAATGATCCTTGTAAGATCACGAATCTATTTTGTGTTCGAATCGCCACTTGCTTCATCGATGAATTAAATTCTCGCTTCTCTCTCGCTAATCGCGTAAATTTGCACAACAGAAGTGCGGTGAAAAAAGTGCGTCGAGAATCACCGAATTTTATAAACGTCAAACGTAACGATGCGAATCCGCGATAAATATAGCGACCGGACGTTTCACACAAGAACTCGCGGCGCGTTAATGATGCGCCAATATAAATGCAATCTCGGATACTGCTACGCAATTTTGCGAGTCGACTGTTTTCATATACTTTCTTCTTTTGCTCCTTCTCTTTTCTCCTAGTTCGTCCGTCCGTCCGAGCGACGGTGCGTTTCGATGGAAGCGCAACCAACCGGGGGTTCGGACGACCCGGGTGGTTTCACAAGCGCTGGAAGTGACGATGTAAAGGCTGATGGTTGTAAAAGCCATGACGGCGGAGGGTAAAAGATAAAGAGAGGCGGACAGAGCGGGACGGTCGTTATACAGTCGCGGTGGTAAGCGGAGTAAGAGCGGGACAGATAAACGGAAAAGGGATGAAAAAGAGAGACGAGAGAGACACGTACGTACACAAAAGAAAAGGATCGAACATGGTAGAGAGAAGAGAGAGGAAGAGGGAGAGGAAGAGAGGAAGAGAGAAAGAGAGAAAGAGAGAAAGAGAGAAAGAGAGAGAGAGAGAGAGAGAGAGAGAGAGAGAGAGAGAGAGAACAGTATAAATCGATAATTCTCGTACATTCACTCACCTCATATACATTCGGGTGCCAAACTTTTGTCATGAAACGAATACTCGGTGGACTGTATGGATAATCTGGCGGGAACTTCATGTGTGCCTGCAACAAAACGAATCAAACTCCGTCTCACAACGCACTTAACGCACATATTATGTACTTAATACAATCTGTTACATACACACAGAAAAATAATAAGTAAATATCACTTGTATCAAGTATATAATAAGTTTATATACCCACAAATGTATCACAAGGTTCTCATAAGCATTTAATTTATTCAAAATATATTTTAAATCTTAGTAAACTTGATACTTCAATCACGAATATTAACTTAAAAGAAAAACTCGGTTTACTTACCGAATCTACGTGTTTTTCTATGAAGTTTTATAATATTCTTGAAAAAAATACGTTTTTCTTTTGAGTATATAATAATAAGCTTTTTAAAAACTTGTAAGTATATTGTAACTTGTAAAACGGTTATCAAGAAAATATTTTTTGAGGATTAACTATTGCTTAAAAAAAAGAAAATAAATACTAAATAATTATTTCTCTTAGTAACAGAATAATATTTTTCTGTGTGTACAAGTCACAGTCTCGTGTTGTCCACGCAACAAATGAATAGTCTTTAGTTTATCTAACATCGGAAATTGTTATAATTTTGATGGCTTCAACAATCCGACATACATATATATACAAAAAATTTCACAATATCTTAAACCTGTCATTGTCGTTACGGACAGAAATGTGAAAGCCATTTCCACGTGTGTCCATGATATCAGGTTTTAAATCCATTAAAATTAAGTTATTTATAGTTTTGAATCTCTGTCTTTGAAGAAGATATATGTAAATTTTTTACGTAATACTTAAAATATTTAAAAAAACAGTAAGCCATGTTCTTTTTAATATATTTGTATATATTATACAAAAATAAATGTTTGAAAAGATAATAATCCTGATAAATTTCTTAATAGACTGAACATTTTAGTTTGATGAAAATATGAAAGATGGAGTAAAGAATCAGTCAAATTAATATAGTGAAAAACTACTTTTATAAATCGTGAATAAAGACATTTTCGATGTTGGAAAAGTGCATCACGACTATGTATATGTATATACATGACTATAACAGAAGATATAAAATCAAATCAAACACTGATAAAGATTTGACATTTCAATCGGATTGAGAAATCTTCAACGTATTTAGACTATAATATCGATTTCTATTCTAGAACGGGAATATCGCTATGTTCGATGGAGGCTTTGCCATCGGGACGCTAATATTGATCGCGACCTGGTCATGGCCCAAATATCCACCTCGTCCTCCGGGATAACCGCGTTCTAGAATTAACCTACTTTCTACTGACTACACAGTATCGCGAAAATTCTGCACGTAATAGTTCGCGTGCACTTGCAAGTTGACACGTTGCCGCTTTAAGCAATTTTTATAACATAATTTCCCGAAATTATATGTTCCCGAATCTTTTATTGATCTATCTAAGACAGAATTAATTGTCAGCTAATAGATTTCTAAAATAATCTCTTTCTAACTAAGAGATTCTTTTATTTATCTTTCAACATAACACTAGTATGACAATGTTTTAATTATTAATAAAAAATCTTTGACAATTCTTCAATTCTTAAATATATTTATATATGATTTTAATTTATCAATATTTGACTTGCATTTGCGTTTTAGAGTAAAATAATGAAAACGTACTGAGTTTTCTGCTGTCACAAGTACCGGTGAGAAAATATTGATCGCGATTATCATATACGCAATCTTATATTGCCAGGAAATATTATGAGAATTGTCTATAGGTATAACACGAACTCACTGTCTTATGCAATGAAATGTTTTCTGTAAAGCTCTTATGTTTTCAGATATGTTATTAAAAAAAAGTCGCTTTACACGAGAGAAATAATGATTTAAAGCAAGATTTTTGCAGACTGCTCTAGCATGAAACTATCATCTTGTCGTCTTTTGTCGTAACTTCATCGTGTGACCTATAAATTTAAATCGCGACCTACTTCGACAATAAGCACCGTTGATTATTGTAACGCGACGTTGTGTAATGCGAGTCTGATGACTTTTATAACTATCAAGACAGATCAGTTTGGCTTATGTTTTCACAAACGTGATATTGTCGCTCAATTTGTAAAACATCTTTTTGTTTGCTTTCAAAATAAAATAAAGAAATTAAAAAATGTAGAAATTAGACAATTTCAATAATTCTTCTCTCTTTTAACGTTTTTAATCGGTATAGGTTGACTCGCTTCCGGAGCAATCAATGACGTCAATTTGACAAGTCGATCATATTGCTTAATTTACTTGAAATGATGTCATAATCGCTTCGAAATTCGAAAGCGATTTAATTTGTACCAGTCAAAAACACTATTGACTCAAAAACATGCGGAAGACAATTAAAAACGGTAAAAATAAATTTTTCTTTTCTAACAAGGTGCGTGCGTGCGTGCGTGCGCTTGTGCGCGCGCGTGTGAGCGTGTGATATGCAGAAAAAACTAAACTCTTTTCCTTTTTCCGCTTCTTATAGAAATATAAAAGTGAATAAATACACAAATAACTGCCTATTGCAATTCCTTTCTGTAGGTTGTGTATTGACTATCGATTCTGCAAGCGTATTATTAACATAGAAAGTTCTGGCACAGACAAAGAATGGAATGTCTTCGCAAGGTGAAAGGATGAAGTCTGATCGAGGCAGACGTTGTGAGAAATGAAACAAGTATAGTGACGAACCAACGTCTCAAGTCTACGAGGTAGATACGTTAGATAACATATAAAATCGAACGGTGCTCGTTCGTCTTAAACGGAATGAGATTAGGAGAAAGTTGGTTGGCCGTTGCCGATCGGTAGGGTTTGCTACCATCCAGAAATAGAACTAAGACAACGCTCGATGGCATTTTATGTAACTTGGCAGCCATACTCACGTATTTTTCACCTTTTATCGAGCTATGCGTTTCTGGTTAAGAGGGAATTTCTGATAAATGTAAAAATATATAATCTTGCAAAAGCGCATCTCATGATCATCATTACAAACGAATATAGAAATTTTCATTATTATACTATTTATTTTAATAAAAAGAAAAATTTTAGGTTATAGTGTGCACTGATACAATAATGAATATTCATACGTAACATGAAAGCAAATTTTCAAATTTTTCTATTATAACAAATATATAATTATTAAAATTGAGTGAAAGCAATCAGATATGCTAATGAACAATTAATTGAGTGCTGCTGCATGTATATTACTTGGTACGTTCATAAATTATTCAAGACATTTCCTATTTTTGAACTTTGAATATAGTGTTTTACTTATATAGTGTCTCATTTGAGATCCTAAAATGATACGTAAGTTTGGGAATTTTTTGTGGGTAAATAAATAACTTTATTGAAAATCTGCTTAGAGGGTTATATATTGCCATTTTCAAAATGACATTTATGCTATTGTACAAAAGACTTGTATTTTTTTAAATGTACCTATAAACATGTTAAAATTGCAAAACGAGTTTTCAATATTTTGAAAAATTCCTACGTACTTTTCTAGTCCTTGATATGTAGATATATAATAAATATTTTTGTTTTGTTCAAGGTCAGACCACATGCTTTAAATTCTGTACACCGATTTGAAGCTGCAGAAAAAAAAGAATTCCGCAAATGCGCTGCCATTTGGATATACAAAAAACAAAAACTTTTTTAGTTTGTTATGTACAATAATAATAAATCCCTCTAAGCAGATTTTAAGTACAATTATTTATTTATCCATAAAAAATTCCCAAAAATTTACGTATCAGTTTAGGACTTCACAGGTGTCCTAACCTCTTAACTATACAGCATTATATAAAATAGAAACACACTGTTCTGTCACACATACAAAGCGCAAAACTATTCGTTTATACGTAGTTTTAAGTTAGAAAATTTTATGTGGTTTTCCAAAACGTAAATAAATAAAAATCTGATTTCATACAGAATGAAAATTTACAAACGGAAAAAAGTGGAAAAATCGTCTGTGTAGATAATCGAGAACATGAATAGGGAATGTGAAGTTATTAATTACGAAGGATATTTCAAGCGTAAGATGAAAGCACTTGTTTATCTAAGCGTTCGAAACAACGCGAGCATTCATCGGTTAAGGGCTAACGCGATTACGGTAAAGTAAATAATAGATTAATCCGGAGCACGGTGTAGACGCAGTCTTTCGAAATAACTACATATATAAGCGCAGATAAAATATGTACGAGACATACTTTGTGTACAATATATACACAAAGGTTTACAAGAAACACCGTGGCTCATTACCGCGCGCTACGAGTTACATTGCGAGAAGATACACTGCATTACGTGAATAGAGGCGTTCACTTGCACGCATTCACGGTGAGGAAGTGGAGAGTAGTTTAGAAAGCTGACGAAACGAAACGGTAGAGCAAGTAAAAAGTATACAACCCTGTATAGGCAATGACAGAACCTATTTTTACAGTTTGGCGTTTAATCTGGTCAAACTCTTTACTCGCTTTGTCACTGCAACTAATTTATACATGCTTATGACATCAGAAACTAGAAAAATCATGCCAATCTTTTTTTACACTATGCGTAAACACAGCTAAATATAATCAGCTGTTTGCTTGATTTTGTTTTGAGTCTTTGAAAATATTTTGCCTGAAAATAACAATACTAAAAATATGTCCATTTTTTCATCTAATTATTATTATATTATTTTATTTAATTTTCTCAGATAACTGTCAATATATATTATATATACTAATACTTTAAATTTGATCAGTGATTCGTTCTGACAAAAAAAATTAAAAGTAAGAAATATTGGCTTAAGAAAATAAAATATTCGATTATATATAGTACATTTTCTAGATTCCGCAATAACTCAAACATTAAAAACAATATTGATAATTAAGATGCTGAAACGACAGTCAAATCACAGTTTGACTGTCGCTTCAGCATCTTCTAAATTTAAAAATCGTTTTATTAGCAAGCTGATTATATAGAAGTACTCTATAATGGATATCAACTTATACATTCTACTTTTTTGTATATTCGATATTGAAAACTATCTTTAGTAAATTAAGGTGAATGTAAGATATTGCAAAATTAATTAAATTAGTAAAAGAACGCAAAAGTATTAATGCAGAAAGACTCAAGTTCCTATTTCAAACTAGTTATGTGTCGGACCGTTGTTCTTTACCTATGATTTAATTTAATTTTATAATTTAATCTAAACGTGGAAATAGTTGTTTGTTTCAAAAATATATTACGAATAAGGTTTGTTATACTTGAACGTTATTAGGATTACGATTTTTATTGAAAAAAGAAAAATGTTCTTCATACTTCGAATATAAAAAGTAAAATACATAACATAATAAAAGTAATTCGAATATGTGTAAGATAGTAGAAATGTATTATATTGTGGAATTTTACAAGATATTATTCAATAGAATAGAATCGACTCTCACAATTATGGTGGCGGAGCTGATTAGAATTTTGTTCCCGACATTTCGAATCTTTCATCATTCCTTCCTTCCTTCCCATCATTGAACTTAACTCTTTCAACTTTTTTTATGACCATCTTTCTCTCATTTCTGATCTAATTGTCGCATAATTTATTTGCTACACAGTTTACTAGCTTTTGTTTTCTTAACAAAGAGACTTTTTGAATAAGGAGAGAATTGTTTCTTGACAAGCAAAATGTACTTTTTGCGAACGTGACAAGCAATAATTCCGAAGATCATCGTCGCGGGTTTTTATTGTACAACGCTGGTTTCGCTGAGGAAAATGATAGTCGGATATGCTCTGAGCTAGGCTAGGTTATGCGCAAGAAGAACATACACACTTATATGGTATTCGCGTGTTATCATAAAAAGCGGAATATATGCAAAGTCGAATTTTTCAAGCGCCTTAACTCGTACGTACGAAGACTTCTTTGTTTACGCTTTCGATGATAACACATTAAAAATTAAAAATAAAAAAATAAAAAAATAAAAAAATAAAAAAATAAAAACGTTGACGAACAGACATTAATCGGCGATACCTGCTTGTGATTTTTTATTGAAAATTCCAAATTCTGTTTGGCAGAAAAATCCGAAAATGTAAAAAAAAGGCAAATAACTTATATATCGTATCCTGATCTAACCAAGAAACAATATTGTATTCGCTTTATATTCGACGCGCGGCTATGACAACGTTGTCTTTACACCGCACGATTCGCGTAAATATATATATACATATATATGACGCACGACACATACAACATCGCGTAAACAACACAGAGCAACGAATACCTTGAAATATCCGCCCTGATAGAGTGTATCAGGTGGACCGAAAATTGCGACTTCCCACTCAAACATGTTGTCCTCGTTGACGAGCTTAACGCGAAAGCCCTCCACGGGTTCTTCTTGCAAACTCTTGTATTCCAAGGCGAGCGCCCGTAACGCGCTGCTCGTCGGCTGTGCCATAGCAATTCTACTAAGTTACCACTGCGCCTCTTTCGTGGAATATCACAATGTTGCGTCTACCCCTCCGAGCGGGCGAGAACGTCCCGATTTCTGATCGCGTCAAGTGGTCACGGACGCGATAGATTACTAATTTCGCTGATTCTTAGAATCAATTGCATGTATGAAGAAGAGAATACGGTTCTTGCAAAAACGAGACTTAACACAAAAGCCACGCGCGTTTACGCGTTTTCTCGGTTCTTCACGCCACCGCAGTATCGTACATCAGAAACGCGCGCGGTTCGTTGCACGCGCTTTCCACGAACAAAGGAACGCGTCCGTTGCAAACAGGTACCGATGACTAAAGTTGCGCGAGATGCCTTTCCAGTTAATCAACAATATAACACCATTCCGGACGACGACGAACACACGCACGTCTTCTCCGCAAAAGCCCAACAAAACAGCTGACGTACTCCTGCGTCAGCTATCCGTCTTTCGCACATGCGTACTTTACTCGTCTTTCTAGGCTGCGTTCGGAAATACTACTCGTATATATTTTATCTTTATTGCTCATTAGATATAAAACAAAGATAGAATGACGTTTGTGTGCACACGAATAATGTTTCCGAACGTCGCCCTATGGGGTAAGTTCCAAGTTGTCGTTCGCAACGCTTGTAAGCGTTATCTTATCTTTGTTTAACTTTTGATAAAAAACAAAAATAAAATGATTCCATGAGTGTTGCGAACGGTAAGTGGAACTTATCCTATAGTCTGTTCATTGAGAGACAATAGTTGTAGAGTGAGGAGAGGGGCGATGCGCAGAACGGACGAATTTGCGTCGGTCCGCGGACCTTTCTCTCAATGAACAGACTATATATAGGCTGCGTTCCGATAAAGGCCTAATCACACTAGCAATTGACGATCGGATTAAAATTGCGATTAGCGATTGGCGATTGACAATTATCCAATCACACGGCAGTCACTAATCACATTCGCTGCCTGATTGGTTAAAAAGTAATCGTCAATCGCTAATCGCAATTTCAATCCAATCGTCAATTGCTAGTGTGATTAGGCCTTAAGGGTCATTGCACGTGAAAAAATTTTAGTCGTAACCGTAAGATCGTAAAGGCCTATCTACATAAGACGCAGATGCGGGTTGTAGGTCTTGTGGAATTGACCAATCACGTTGGTCTGACGAACATCGTTCTATCTTTATTCTACATTTAACGAGGAATAAAGATAAACGATGCTTCAAAACATTTGCAGCGAGACTTTGACCGCACCCACTGTGTAACACAGTGTCCACTAGTGTGAGTGAGACACACTGATATGCTCTTTCTCACACTAATGGACACAGTGTCACCTGTGTACGTAGTTGGAAAGCACCCTAAGACTACGTTTACACTGGTCTAGTTTCCACCGAAGCATGAATTCACACCTACTGCAACGTAGAATCAAATTTTAGTCGATGGAAACATGTCGAATTGTGC
>QVOA01003400.1:0-19798 GCA_014825685.1 Pseudomyrmex cubaensis | reverse complement strand
ATACGGTAGCGTCAAGACAGTGACACTCATTCGGCGGATACTTTTATTTATGTACTTGGCGTCGAGACGCTACCGCGTCTCTTGATTATACGGGAAATGCGTGCGAGCATGTCGGGTGTATTCACACGTCGCAACTTATTTAGCGCCGAAATTAACTGGCGTCGTCTTTTACTTGTCTCTCTTTGACATATTTATATAACCGGATATTTACATAATGTCGGATGAGAGTTGAATAATTTCTTGTTTCGCGTATTTATATATAATATTACACAATGGACAATTCCCTAAGAGAGAAATTGTTTATTACGAGAGAAATTATTTTACGATTAATTTACTTCATTAATTTTAGATGCAGCCCAAAGTGACCGCTTTGTGTACTCTGTTGGCGTTCGCAGCTTTTGTCGTAATTTCGAGTCCCACAGTCGACGCAATACCCCACAGGTAATAATGAATAAATCAAAAGAAAACACAAGGAAAGAAAAAGATTAAGATATGTTATAAATATAAACGACATTGCGTATATATAAAGATACTAATATGTACGTATGGAATGTCGTCCTTAGAAACTTTTTTCTTTCTTTCTTTTCTTTTCCGTCTTTTTCTTTACATATGAGAAAATAAAGTAAAAATGAGAAATAATCATCAGTTTTTCTGAGCCATATTGCTCATATTGTATATCACAGAGAATATTATCTGTAATCTCATTATTTATGATACATTTTTGAACACGTTTGCGTGTGAGAATCACGCAATGTAAATTGCAATCGCATATTTAAATAAATAGATAAATGTTGAACGAGAGAACAAAGAAGTGTGCGCGTTGAACAGTTTAACCCAGTTCCGTTTGACATGGCGCGCTAGCCGATAGAAAGGAATCCTGAAAGTGTCTCGCCGGATGACGTTTCAGACAATCACGACAGATAATTTTCAATCGCACATAAAAAAGCGTACATAACTTTTAACATCATCTTTGTACTTATATATTTATCTCTATTTTTACTCTCAGTTTAGAGTTCTCACTTCCGTTTTATGCACTTTTTATAAAAAAATTGCAATTAGATTTTTTTTGATAGAGATTTTCCGATAATCTATTAAATTAAATTCTTCACGCATTCTTATGTCACGTAGCGCGAAATTTGTTCGCAATCGAGATAATTGACTAATTCATAATTTTGCGCACGCAGCCGTGAGACCTATTGGGATCAACAGGATGACATAGACCGGGACGAGCTTCTAGAGATACTTTCTCGTCTTAGTCACACCGTCGTAAATCGCCCTGAGAATGAAAAGTAAGATTTTTTTTACACCGAACGTTAGAGGGTGAACGTTATTCGCAAATACATAAATTCTATTGAAGATAACAATTTATCTCTCTTCCGAATTATTTATAATTTTATCCAATAAATTTTACGTTTATCTGATAGTAAAAACCCTATATGTTGCAGATTAAGATTTGTACCGTAGCAAAGCGTTTTACATAAGAGAAAGTTCTTTGAAAGAAAACAGAAAAGTTTACTTAAATAAACTATAAGTCAAGTCAATATTTATCAAAATGTATTGCCTAAAAAAAACAGAAAAATAATTTCGGTTCCTTCTTGCAAGATGTAACCGATTCGAGCGGTAACTTAATAAAATCCCACATCCGCAGCACTAAGCGATCTGATATGGGACTCGGTCGTTCCTTCGCCGCTACCCAAGCGTTGAGAAAATACATGGGGCTTTCGAGTGCGGACTACTTTGGACGAAGACGTCGTTCGGAACAGGCGTAGATCACATACAAACATAATCGTCGACGAAGAGAGATTACTTATCTAACAAGTCGTAATAATTATCCCTTCCGACTCTAACTCCTTAAACATTTCTCGATTTTAAACTTGTCATTTTTTCGACGAATATATCATATTAATGTGTGTAGAGTGTTTTTCGTTATAAGATTGTTTTTAATGTACGGAATAATAATAATAATAGCTTTGATCATGTCGCAAGATAAATGAAGAGACGTTATAGCGTCTCTCTCTCTCAGACGAGAGAACGTTTCGCTGATCTGACAACAAGAACATTCCCTCGAGTCCGCACCTTTACGGAATCGATGGACGCTCCACTTCCTGAATTTATTCTAGTCATTACTATCTGCAATTGAAATTGCGCGACGAGTTTCTCTTGCGTTTTTTTCGCACACGAAAGTTTTGTCTGAATCCCTTACGCGGAATCATTTTTCTTACGTGCTTTTCTTTCGAAGACACTCTTGCACTTTTCGTTTCCCTCGTTTTTCCCTTCTTCTCCCCTAGATTGTTAGTAATTCTTGCAAAAACACAAACATTAGATCAAACGCGTTTTCACATTTTGTTTTTTGTGCTTGTAAAACGAACGAAATGAGTATTGTATGTAAATCTGTTATCTGTCGATACTTGCTTTCGACAGCGCTGTTTGCGCAAGAGATATCGCAGTAGTGACAATTTATTCGTATTTTTTGCGCACAAAAACAATTTATTATTATTTTTTTTTTTTTTTTTTTTTATTAGTTTGCAGAATTAAGCGATTTGAAAATTATAACGTAACGTGTACTGGATACACACTGCGCATAAAATCAAAAAAACGATATAAACGTAGAAGTAGTGAAACTTAGTCCCCTTTTTCGCGTGTTTTCGTATAGACTTATCGTTAGATTTAACTAAGTCGGGGAGATGTGCATTGTCGCGATATTTATTGTGAGATAAGTTCGAGGTCAAAATTTTACAAGTTCGAATTTGAATTGTATGACACTCGTGTCAATATTAACAGGTGGTAACCAAATGCGCGCGGTAATCATCGATAACGACATCATTACTCACAGTCGATGTGTGATAACATGCGATATAGAATAGAACTTTTGAAGCACCAATTTACTAAACCACGTAGTAAGTAGAGTAATCACGCGAGAGGTTCTCAGGCTTGTATTTTCTGTTTGTAGAATTGAGATGCGCAAAACTTTCAATAGTTGCTCTATAGAAATAGCAATATATGTTCGATATTACCTAGAAGTTATGATTGCATCGAATTTTAGCTCAATTATTTTTGTATATTCGAAGATCATTAATATTAAGCAATCTGCGTAAAATAGTCACCAGCAATTTAAAAAAAAAACCTAACATTACAATATATGATAAATAATAGATTATATATTATTTCGCATCACATTCATCTTAATAATTTATTGTTCCGAATTCTTGCACTCTTGTGCCGTTGATGTACGCATATTGTTTCGCGAAGATGTTACGTATTAGAGGTATTCTAGAAAATAAATGCGCGCACTCTCACGGATAAAAGCGATTTTAATTCGCGATTAATTCCCTTAATCGGGAAGATTTATTTGGTTACCACCAGAACAAAGCGCGTGAAGATGACCTGCATCATTTCTGTGTGTATTACAAAGAGTAAAGCTCATCGTAAATAAAAGTTACCTGCTTTAATCCAGCCGCATGAATGCGCGCATATTTTATTTAATCCCTGAAACGTGTATCTCATATATTAATGCTAAAAGAGAGTATACGCTCTGTATATTTATCACTATAAATATTTTAGAGTAGAAAACCTAGACGATGTAATTTTTTTTATTCGAAATTGATTATTACAGTTGTTCGCGACGGTTGTCGAACAGCTCACAAATTTCACAGAAGGTCGTGAAAAAAAAAAGCCATTGATTTAAAACACATCGCTTGATTAAGCTTCAATCAGCGTGACATTGCTGAGCCAATAAACAAAGCCATACATGATAAAAAGCATTTCAACTGTTGCATGATTGATGATACGCGGGCGCTTGTGCATTGTACCGTAGAAAGTCTCGCATATGTATATTGTGTCTCGGGTTTACGTAAGTATGATACATTACTGCGTCAGTCGATGTTTAGTTATTTGGTTGTGTGCAGCGCTCGTGCTGCGAAGAAGCGTAACGTGCGTGCGTAGATTTCTCTCGAACGCGAGATTTTCCAGTTTCGATGTGACAACCAAGTTCCGTAAATCGAACTCGCAATCGCAATCTCGATCTACGTGTTTCGAATTGCGAAACACAAAACTTGTCGCGATTGTCGTGCAATGTTATATATTCGACGTGCACGCACGTCACGCATCTGGTCATATCTTCTCGCTGCTCTGCGCGCCTCGCGAAGGACTCGACCGTCGACCGAGAATACCACTCGACGTTCTCCTGCACTCGCAGTAACGTATCGCAATCGATAGGATAGGTTTTAACGCGGTGACAATTATTTTCATGTTATTTGTAATAAGTGATTACAGATAGATCAATCACGAATCTAATTTTAGACACATTAGTAATGTGTTTATACCTTTTTATCTTTCTTGATCGATGAATAAACATTTATAAGAAATATATACAAGGTGCCTCAAAAATAAGTGACTAAATTTTGGAATCGCGTTCTACTCTCTCTAAGGATGAAAAATAGTCATATAAACATATAGATTCAGAAACTCTTCCTTTTCGAGGTATAAATGCTGTTTGTGAGACAATATTTTAGAAATGCTTATAACTTACAGAAATTGCTGAAAACGACATAAGCTGTCTTTAATAATAAAATGATTTGCTCTGTCATAATATTTATTAAAAGTAAAAGTGTTGACAGTTCTTGTAATTCTACGTGTGATACGTATCCATGTAAAATTTCGAGGTAAAAAGCGTTTATGTCACGAAAAGAAAGAATTTCTGAATTTATATTTATATTTTTCATCTTTAAGGAGAATAGAATACAATACTGCAAAAGTTTTGGCCATTTATTTCTGAAACACTCTGTATATATTTTAATTTGGAAAAAACGCGCATATTTAAAATAACACAGCACGAAAGAAGACTTTTTAAGAAACACATTTAATTTAAGGGACAGCACACGTACTTTATAAGATTTTCTCTTTTTTATTGCATTAGCCGATAACAAGCGCAAGTTTATGATCTAGTTTGCGATTGAAGAAGATACAGAGAATCGCCGCGGGAAACGCGTAATTGGTCCGAATGGATTGGAGAAGAAGACGAACTTCAATGGGTAACTATCGTTCTAGAAAGCTTGGAGTTTGCGTGAGTGTGATTGTACTCGGAGTTTTCATCGGTTGCACGCTGTTAGCGTATACTGCGTTTGCGTCATCGACTAATCACAGCACGTTGCAGCAAGTGATTTTTGTAAGTAGTTTCTTTGTAAAACAATTATTCTCGCACACCGCGCTTCATTTTTATATTATTTTTGAATTCAGTGAAATTTTAAATAACTTTTCGATAAAAATTTTTTACGATAACAAGTTTCTTAGCAAAACATATTTCAATAAGTCATTTTTATCACACAAATTTAATGTGGCACATAATTTTCAAGTAAACCTTCAAGTTTAATCTTAAAATTATGTTCCAAAAATAAATTTGTGCAATAAAGATTACTTCTTTATTTCGCATCGCAACATGTCTGCGTGATAATCTTATTTATTATAAATTTTTAGTTAGTAGAAAGTCAAACAACATTATATGTATATTTAACTGAATAATATTTTTACGAGATAATATTTTTTTTTGTAATAAAATCTGTGGTTTTTTTTGACAGTTATTTCGTCATGGCGATCGAAACCCTAGAATGACTTACCCTAAGGATCCTCATATAAATTACACGTGGCCCGGTGGTTTGGGCGCTTTAACCAAGGTATAAACTACACGAATATTATTTCTTTGAAATATCTGAACATGCAGTAAATAAAATTGCATCTTCTCCACGCAAATGCTCGGATATCGGTTATAATATATTTTATTAATGCAAAAATTAATATATCGTCTCGAAATTTATGTTTAGAAAGGGATGCGTCAGTTATATAACGTGGGTCAATGGATCCACCAAAGATACGGCACTTTAGTTGGTAATAAATTCGAAAGTGCAACTACGCTGATGCATAGCAGCTACGCAGATCGTTGCATCATGTCAGGACAAGCGTTATTTGCGGGATTATTTCCACCGAATCCCGAAGACATGTTTCTGCCAGGATTGGCGTGGACGCCTATCCCCGTGCACTCGATACCGCGAACCTTGGACAAGGTATATGACTCCCAGAGAGAATATAATGTACTATATACACAGAATTTTTCTGAAAGCTTCTTTTTAAGTTTCTTCGTTTTTAATTTGTAATTTTTTTACCATTCTCTATGGCAATAAATATATAAATAAAAACAAAAAAATTTTCTTACTAAAAGTAGATCCATGATATAATTTATGTGATAAAACTACTTTTATATATAATAAACCTTATCTTTTAAAATTAACTTGCAGTTGATAACAGTAAAGGCACCGTGTCCGCGACTTGAAAAGGCTCTGAAAGAAGCTTATTTGAGGGAAGCGGAAAGATCAGATGATGAAATGGCCGAATATTACAAAGAACTAACGGAACACACCGGACAAAATATTACAACAATCACTAACGTTGAGTTTCTGTACAACATTCTCGAGGTTGAAGAACAAAACGGTTTACAATTGCCGGAATGGACGCGAAAGTTTTACAATAATAAGATGCGCGAAATAGCCGCTCGCAGCTTGGCAATTTTCACCGACAGTACTGTCCAAAAACGTCTACAGGGAGGTAAAACAACTATTTTTTCAGTACAACGAAAACTGGCGTTGCAAAAAAATTTTTTAAAATATGTATCGCGCAAACATTTCGATATTCGCAGGTCCGTTAGTAAAGGAAATCTTAAATCACATGGAAGAAACTGTAACTAATTCGAAACCGAAACGATTTTATCTTTACTCTGCTCACGATATTACCATCATCAATACAATGAGAACAATGGGATTTACTAATCATCTTTTTCTACCTGATTACGGAGCGATGTTCATACTTGAAGTGTATCGTGCCGATAATAAAGCTGATCCGGAAGTAAAGGTAGTTTTTATTCGCGCATCATTATTCTATCTTCTTATAGTTTTTATAATTAATATATATGTATGTGTATATATATATTTTTACACATGTCTTCTATTCTGTTACTATAGGCATTATATTTTAACGGTTCGA
Organism: Pseudomyrmex cubaensis; assembly: GCA_014825685.1. Lineage (NCBI taxonomy): Eukaryota > Metazoa > Arthropoda > Insecta > Hymenoptera > Formicidae > Pseudomyrmex > Pseudomyrmex cubaensis. The sequence continues at coordinate 12,769 of QVOA01003400.1, read as the reverse complement.
AAACGCAAGTTGTGTATCCTTTGGCAATACCTAACTGCGTGAGTCCTTGTTTACTGCAAAATCTGAAGAAAACGTTGCAAGAAGTGATTCCGGACGATTGGGACGCGGAGTGTAAAATATAAAATCATGTCATTTTTGTTGAGTGCAGTGATGTCTGTTTTTACGCGAGAGTCAACGTTGTGCTTACGTAATGTTACTTATTACAAATGATGGACGAAAAACGTCAATATATGTTTGATAAACTTTGTAAAAATAAGAGTCATATTAAATGTAAATATATCTAACTTTAAGACCATGATCTTAATGTAGATATATTGAATCGTTATTGACATACTTACGAATTAATTTTTTAACATGTGCTTACTGCGATTCGCGGTTAACTTATGCACTTAAATCATCATCGAACGATCCAATAAAGATATTGAATAGATATCTCTACATCGAATAGATGCGTGGAAAATATTTGAACAATAGAAAAAAAAAAACATGTGAAGTGTGCTCACCAAAGTGCAGTATAGCAGCGCGTTGTTTACGTTGAATACTGCGTTTTCCATTTTCACGTAAAAGCACATGTTGAAGGATTTATCGATAAATAGCACCGTACAAATACTGTAAAAGCAAAAATATATAATTGTTTAATATATATGTGTTAAAATACATCTAACAAATATATTTAATATTTATATATGTTATTATACGTATAAATTTAATATATATTATGTTTAACATACATATATGTTTTTTATACACATGTGTAAAAAATATATATATTTGCGGAAATAGTTAAAAGAGATTATGTGTCGATACGAATACGTAGTACAACGACTTTAACATAGAAAGCGCCTCTGATACATTATCGAGGATCGTGTGGTTTTCCGTCAAAAGAATTATCAGTAAAAAGCAGAATGTGAATCATGCAAGATTTGATAACAGATAAGAATATCTTCACCGTTGGTCGTGTTTATATTACTATCAGATATGGCAATACTTTTTCTTGAAACAAATTTTCTAGAAGCCCGAGAAGAAACTTATATTTCTTGGAGAAATTAAAATGTTTTAGTGATACTTTTGAATCAATATATTTTTTATTTTTAAGAAAATATTTTAGATATATTAAAGAAATCAGGTTGTTTTTACTTTTTTCACCACAGAAAAGTTACGTATACCTGTTATTATAAATAAAATAATTTGAAAAAACTACAAATGTAAAAAAGTGTATTATAAAAACGTTTGAGTTGTGTTTTTATCAAAAAGAGAAAAACAGACGCGAATATAAAAACTATTGACAAATGTTAAAGTTTTTAAAACTTTTTATTTTCGAAACACATCTGTTTTAGAAAACTTAAAATTCTTAAAGACATTCGTAGTGTTTCTTGCACTGCAAATGATCAAGTGCATAATATCTCTATGGTCACAGCTCGGTATCCTAGCAAACTAGTTGTAATTCAAGCGTATGGCTAGTTAAGATGAATAAACGGATACGAAATCGTTTAACCGGGATGTGCCTGGTTTGCTTATGCAACAGCTGACACTGAACGTTTTGCATATCATTGCGTAATACCACGTTACGATTATTGCGTGAACTATTGTCTGTTGCACCAAATAGTGCGTGCGCAATTAGCAATTAAACAGTTGTCTTCAATGCGGTGGTAGATAACATACACAACATGTCCGCTCGATGCGTGCGTATTTCGCTTTCTGATCAATTTACCAAGAGTTTCGTCATTGCGCGACTTTATTAAGACACATATTTGATAAAAAAACTTTGAAAAAAAGACATTCTTTGACTTTAAAAAATAAATTTAAAATAAAAGTGTTGACAATCTACAAGTATTTTTTTTAATATGTTGAATTTGTGCTCAATATGATAATATTTCAGGCAGGAATACGAAATCTTTCTCAGGTAAACTATACAAAATCTAATTTTAAACAAAGTTTCTTTTTCTTTAAAAAAAAATTATATTGTCTAATTAATTGCACTACTTTCGCAAAATGCTTTTGAATCAAATTAACTCAAAGAAACGATATATTATTCAATGTTATTCGATGTTTAATAAAAAAGATAATTTAGAAAGAAAATTTAACTTGGATTTGTCAATCCCCCATGACTCATACTTTATAAGTTAAATATCGCGGTTTTATTCAAACACGAATCTGTCGCTTTATGTATTCTTACAATTCTCACGGTCGCAATTCGATCGGCACACGAAGAGAGAAGGTCACAGTTATCGATTGTCTCTTGGCATGGTCATATGTTGTAACGTATTATGTCGTGTTTCATTCATTATCGTTCCAGCGTTACATAACTATATTCGTACATATACACACACACACATATGAACGGAAGTCCCAATGACCTAAGACATGTTCTAATTCTACGGATCTATTTTTATCCTTTGTTATTTGTACTTATACAGATTCTGTCTTTAACAACTGTGTGTAATTGTGGATAAAGATAGATCACTATGCATAATTCACGCAATTTTTTCTTAATTATATCTTGTGTTAATTCTTTTAATAAACATAATTAATTTCTCTTTTATCATATGTACATTTATTTAGATTAAATGTTGGGCAGACACATGTCATTCTAATTTTCATTATTAATATTTTTTAACTTTTGATTATATTTTTTAACGGCATAACTATTACCTTTTAATATAATGAAAAAAAACATTTGAATTATAAATTGAAGATAAGGATGAAAGAAGGAGGGAGAGAAAAAAAATTTTTATTTCGTACCATTTGAGGAAATTTCCTTCAAATATAACACAATACATACATATATACGCATCACAGAACGCACAGTTAGCACATTTTATGAATGGACGTACGTGTGAACATATGATACCTTCATTTCAGCATGAAAGAACACGTTTTGCTTAATTCTGCTCTTTTGACAGATATATGTATTGATGCAATTCCGTATCGAAATATAAGCCGCGAATCTCATAAAATATACATTAATTCGATCAACTTGCCGTACCTTGAACACATCCTCATACGTTCTCGCTTTGCGAGTTCACGGCCGAAATAACGCATCACGTGTATTTTTTTAGCTTCTCAGTCCGCTAAACTGTCAATTCCCGCGCGACTCGTTCCATTTGATAACTGCAAATTAGACAAGAATTGAAAAATTAGAAAATAATTGTCAACTTTTGCTGCGACTCGAAAATGCATAGGCGTTCATCAAGATTTAACGATATCAAAATAACGATATGGCAAAATTCTAAATTGTATAAAAACTTATAAAATTTTACTTGCGCGCAAAAAAATTTATATTTTCTGTGATTACATGCACTTCGTTACTGTACTTCGTCTCTATGAATTTTGCGATCGTCAATGTGTGTGCAACAGCAAACGTATAAAAAAAAACATATAACAGGAATGTCAAGAGAGAAAAATAATGCAGAATCACATAGCATTATCTCATGTTTGAACTTACGTTTTTTCCCCGCGTCGAGTTATGTTTATTTCTTATCGTTTATTTGCTTTCGATGAAACGAAGTTTTTTCGATAAAGCGAATGCACATTTTAATCGCGAAGTGATCACGAACCGTCCGCCGTCAATCTCATCGGCGATTTGAAGTTGCGCGCACAACCAATCAGCGCGTTGACGGCAATTCGATATAGCGCGAGATATCGCAATCTCGTTTTCGGACAACGAGATTACCAATCTTCTAATTTATAACTCCAAAGATCAAGGTTTCTGATTTCAGTGTGCCTATGTGTTTTACATTCCTACAATTTTATTTTTATATTTTTGCTCTTACTCTAAAATTGAAACAGCTCGTTTTCTGTTCGCATGACTCTCAATGTAAGAGGAAACGATGTGTCTATAAATCACATTCATCATTCCGAATGTGAACGATATACATTAAGTATTTGATTTACATTCACATGTGTACCTTGACATGTGAATCTTGTACCTTGTAATCTTATACATACATGTCCGGTGTTATTAAGATAAATTTTCACAAGCTCGTCTTTAATCAGAAACGTATATAACATACAACGAGATGCGAATATAAGAGAACGCTTGTTGAACATTTTTTTTTTTTATCTTTCGTACTTACTCTTTAAATAAATATGATACGTGAATTCAAAGTAAATATGTAAATCCGTTTCTCTTTTTCCTTCGCTTACATCCCGTTCATTTACGCCACGCGTTGCCAATTGTCCAGAGCGTTTGTATGAGGGCGAGGAAGGGAGCGTCCTCAAAAGAACGTATATCGTTTACAAGTGCGACTCCGCCTCGCTCCGTCGCGCGATCGCTCGCTCGTATGCGCGTTCGTCATCCTCGCTCAGCGCACAGTCGGTGCTTTGCGTCACCGCTGAGCGCGCCACTAAAGTCGAGAGAGTTGCGCCCGTTTCTTTTCCACCACGCTCTCCTCCGGAAGTCCGCGTTGTCCGCGGTGTGTGTCGATACAGATACGTCACGTCAGCGGCACACCGCTTCGACGTCTTCGAGCTACCTTCCGAGCTTTCCCCGTCAGTCTTTACGCGCTCGTTCTCGCCTTCGTCGCGCTCTGCGTCACGTAGCGCGTTAGTCCAGCAGCCTTGAGAGGCGGATCCGAGCGAAGGTTGGTCGCGCGGCTTCTCGTTTTCACGCTCTTTTTGTCTCATCGCACTTTGCTCTCCGTTGCACGTGTCATAGTACTTTGCCTCGAATTCCAAAAGACTGAGTTTTCAAAGATATACATGTAATGTAGTAGAAAAAGAGAGAATTAAGAGAGATAAAGAGTGATATCAGAAAAGGTGGTGCCACGGCAATTTACTTTTGAGAATGTTATAGAATTTAGATTTTTTTGTGTGTTTCTAACGCAGAGAAAGATTCTATATGTTTCCTGTGATATTTCTTTTTACTTTGGCATTTAAAAGCATGGAGTTTAAAGTGAAACAGCTCATAAGTACGGAATTTAATACGAGGAATACTTTTATTAGCGTTAACGACGTGATTGCATCTTAACCTTTCGAGATCGAGCTGTTTCATCAGTCTGAAATGACCGACTTTAAATTGCAGTAGAAATAGAGTTACTAAGGATTATTAGAGGTCTGATGAGAAAGAGGTCAAAGAAAATGTAGATCTGACAAGATATTTTAGTTAACAACAGTAGTATAATAAATTCTCAAAAAGTGCTCTTTATTAATACTTATATATATTTAATGTGCAGGTCGTCAATATGTTTAGCTGGCTGAACCGTGAGGAAAACAGCAAGCAAGACCTCTTTGAAAATGTCACGGAAGGTCTCAAGAGAATATACAAGTCAAAATTGTTGCCCCTGGAACAATATTATCAATTCCATGACTTTCATTCGCCGCAGCTGGATGATCCAGATTTTGATGCAAAGCCCATGATACTTCTGGTTGGGCAATACTCGACGGGAAAAACCACGTTTATCAAATATCTGTTAGAAAGAGATTTTCCCGGCATCAGGATCGGGCCTGAGCCTACTACGGATCGATTCATCGCGGTTATGTACGATGAAAAGGAGGGTGTTATTCCTGGAAACGCCTTGGTTGTAGATCCAAACAAGCAGTTTAGACCACTCTCGAAATTCGGCAATGCATTCTTGAATAGATTTCAGTGCTCAACAGTATCATCGCCTGTTTTAAAAGGCATATCCATAGTTGATACACCCGGTATATTGTCTGGTGAGAAACAACGAGTAAGTGTTGCTCTTGTACATAAAGTTTTAATTTTACAGCTGAAAAAAAACAAATATTTATAAATTTTATAAATGTTTATTTTAAAATATTTTAAGAATATAAAGAATGATAAATGTATAAAATATAGTGTTATTTTTAGGTTGACAGAGGATATGATTTTACTGGTGTTCTAGAATGGTTTGCCGAGCGAGTAGACAGAATTATATTATTATTTGATGCTCACAAGCTTGATATATCAGATGAATTTCGTAGATCTATTGAAGCATTACGTGGGCATGATGATAAAATTAGAATTGTTCTTAATAAAGCTGATATGATTGATCATCAGCAACTTATGAGAGTGTATGGTGCGTTAATGTGGTCCTTAGGAAAAGTGTTACAGACTCCTGAAGTAGCTAGAGTATATATTGGCTCATTTTGGGATCAGCCACTTAGATATGACGTTAATAGAAGGTGAATGTTCATTTTGTGTATATATCTTATTTATTATATATGTCTGTATATTTCTATATTTGTTTACATTCGTGTAAATCTTTTAGATTATTCGAAGATGAAGAACAAGACTTGTTCAAAGACATGCAGTCACTCCCAAGAAATGCTGCATTAAGAAAACTTAATGATTTAATTAAACGAGCTCGCTTGGCAAAAGTATATAAAAAAAATTTATGAAGTTTATTTTACTTTAACTCCAAAAATTATATACAAAAAACTTTGTTTTTACTAATCATAGGTGCACGCGTACATAATAAGCGCCTTACGAAAAGACATGCCAAGTATGTTTGGTAAAGATTCCAAGAAGAAGGACCTGATAAAAAACTTGGGCCAGATTTACGATCAAATTCAAAGAGAGCAACAGATTTCTCCAGGAGATTTTCCCGATCTGAAGAAAATGCAAGAATGTCTAGCACATCACGATTTTAGCAAATTTAATCCCTTGAAACCTAAATTGTTAGAAGTAGTAGATAAAATGCTCGCTGAAGACATTGCGAAGCTTATGGCTATGATACCGCATGAAGAAGTCACTACGGTTTCGGAACCACTTATTAAAGGTATGTCAGTGTGTGTTATTTATATATAGACTTTTTATGTAAAATGTACATACATGTGAAATGTTTATGATTTCAGGTGGTGCGTTTGAAGGTGTTGAAGATCAAGTTAGTCCATTCGGATACAAAAGAGGAGAGGGAATCGATGCAGGTGCAGGCGAGCCAGAATGGATAGTCAATAAAGAAAGATATAAATACGACAGTATCTTCGAATCACTCGGACCGCAAGATGGAAAAATTACAGGAGCAGGTATGAGACTAATAAATTTTTATATAATATTCTTTTCGAGAATGTATGAAAATTTTGCATTTTTCTCTGTCTTCAATATTTTGCGTAACTTTGTAGCGGCCAAATCGGAAATGGTCAAGTCCAAATTACCAAACAGCGTACTTGGAAAGATTTGGAAACTTTCGGATATTAATAAAGATGGATTCTTGGACGCGGACGAATTCGCTTTAGCCATGCATTTAATTAATGTCAAGCTCGAAGGCTACGACCTTCCGTCCGAGCTGCCGGAACATTTAATACCACCATCAAAACGTGACACATAATACACGATGTTTGTATGATAATGTATTGCGTTTTACACAAAATGCTACATACTTGGGCTCACAGAATTGCAAATATTGAAACACTTGTTAATTATGCGCTAATGCCAGTGACGGTTTGCTATCGTAGTTATATTGTGTGTTTTGATAATATATTACAAGGCCGGGAAAAATATAGTTTGCAATCATTAAGAATGTACTGGTCAGTATCTGTTAAACGATATTTTTCTGAAATATATAAGAATTATACAACTATACACACAGATCTACACCTATATACACAGATATACAACATTTGCTGGCATATTAGCATATTAACAAGTTTATAATTGTTCGTATTCAACACAAGAGTTCAATAGATATAATTGAAAATTTGGCTTTAGAAATTTGTATTTATAACTTGTTATATAAGTATATATTCTAAACATACACACACACACACACAGAATGTCGCTGATGATGAGTAGAGACCACATTGAAGTATCCTAAAGTAAGTAGCTTTTTTGTTTAAATGAAATATGTTTGAGAGAGTCTAACTGTAGGACCTTTAATGAAATAAGTTCATGTTTGAATTTGAAATGTGTTTGGAAAATTGAGTCAAAAATTTATGTGCAAATCAAACCTACGAACTTATTTCTTACTTAAAAGGATTTCTTGGTTAATGGAATGTTTCTAAAGTTGGACCAAAAAACCTGTTTCCTAAAAAATATCCTTTACACAGAATTATTAAAATTAAGAAGATTTAGACAATGAAAATATACAAGACAAAAAAGACTGGATTAAGAATGTAGATTTTTGCATATTCTAAAGAAAAAATAAAATCTAACAAGTTAGCCTTTTATTGACAATTGAGGAATTTTATTTGATATTTATTCTGTATATCGGTAAGAATATTTTGTCCTCATGAAATTCTTAATCACACACAAATAAAAGAACAAAAACATACATAAACATACTTGAAGTCTCCAAAATATATGATTTGAAAAAAACTTAAAAGAACAATATGTATGTGTGTGATTCGTGTAATTTTTAAGGTTTTTTTAATTGTGCAATTCTTTTGCATTTAATCTTTTATATTATAACCGATGTTTTTATGTTACTTATTTTGTTTATTATGTAATTTTAACAGATTTGTAATTGTGTTAATGAGTTTCGTCTCTCGCGCGACCAAAGATACGACGTTAGAAATAAAACTATATTATGTGCACGCGATTTCAAGACACTTCTGATAAAACTTATATGTGTATTATTGATATTTTATTTATAACACTTTTTTGGTACTACATAACAAGCTCTTTTCTTCTATTTTATCAATTATAAAGTACATGTTTAAGATATTTACTAATCTTAATACGCACATAAAACGGCTACTATTTTGTTTCGATCTTTTTTGTTAGCACTGCCTTCGTATGCCGCGAATTTACGTGATATCAGAAAGTATTCTTTAAAAAACGATATCAAAAAAAGATATTTTTTTAGAAAAATATTGCGGATTTATAATGAAAAATATAATGTAAAAGTAAAAATCAAGGTAAGACTACGCATTCATTATAATAATTGTGTAATTGCCAACACAGTTTATAAAGATATATAAATGATATTATATATATGTACATATTTATATATACATATATATTAGTTTATCCACATCACTGCATATTTTATATTTGAATATATAGATTTGTTTATTCCATTTTTAATTTGTACTTTTTCATCGCTGTTGGCAACATAACTATATAATTTTTACTTAATATAAAATTTAGCGCGATTACATCGATAAGAGATCTATGTAGCAGAAAAGCACACAGCAGATTTAAACATCTTTCAACACATGATATTCCACTTCTATACATGTATATATAGAATTCATATTATGACAACCTACAAATAGTTTTAAATATTTACATGTGTAATAAAATGTACAATATTTTATATATGAAATATTTCGATATATATATATAGTTATATAATAAGGTAAGATAGTAATAAGTTGATTTATTTTATATATCTAATATTTAACACTCTCACATGTATATTCGTCTTCTGCATTTCTTTAAAGATATTTCTTATGGATTCTTATATTTGTAAGTTAATAAAATTCTACTTAATGTTATTGTCTAGATAAACATATCTGCCGCACAAATAAACAACAGAATTAGAAGAAGAAAACTAGAATTCTATCATAAGTATATAATTATTTATATTTCTTTTAATTAAGATACTTAGGAAGAAATTGATTGAAAATGGTTGCGTGCCGACAGAGTTGCATTATTGTGTGTACCACGCACGCAACACACACAACTCTCTGTCGACACTTTTTGATATTAAATAAACTACACATGCACGAGATTTGACACGACACACATATTCACGGAAATATGTTTTTTGATATTAAAAAAATGTTGCATTTTGAATATGTAGTAAAAATATACATGTGTAGGATAGATATGCAGGTTGTGTCTATATTTTATTGACATACTTGTTAGCAGCAACATATACGCAAGTTTTTATACACACAAAAAGATATAGTTTATTAGCTCAAATGAAAAAATATTAAAAATCAAGAATTGTATAATATTGTATATTTGAATATCGATAGAACTTACAAATACCAGAGATTTGAAAGTAGTATATTATGTTACACTTGTTACAGTTTGTTGACTGAAAAGCTCGTACTGTACGGCATTGAGAAACATGGGAACACTATGGTGTTTCTCCAAGTATTGCTCGATCAAGTTTCCTAGAGTCGCAGAAAAAGTGGTTTCTAACAAATCCACAGCCTCTCCAACATGAAAAAAGAGAAAATCATTCGGCGATTCTGCATATTGACTAGACAGCTTGTAGCAACCTTCTTTCGTTCGGTCGACTCTCCATCCAAACAACTGATAACACGCTTGTCTGTATTCCTGCGACGACGCTTTGAAAGCCTCCTTTAAACGCGTTATCTTTAACTCGTGCGATTGCTTTAACTCCGCGATTTCTATATTGGACAAAATTAAAAATTATGAAAATTCACTGCAAAAAAAGAAAAACAGAAATAAATAATATATTTAGAGACTTGTATGTTTACCTTGCGCGTGTAACGATGACGTGGTCGCGCCGTAATTTTCCGACGTCACCTTTGCTCTGAGCTCTTCCACTTCTCGCAATAATGCCGCTTGTTTTTCCTCAGCTTGTTTTTCTGCTATTGCTGCGGGATTCATCACAAGATGCAACACTCGTGCGTTGCAATTGAAATCACCTTTTAATGCTCGATGTTCGAGCTCGCCTTTCAATTTTTCAATCTGCTCCCTTAACTTATTGTTCTCATTTCTTTGAGTATCAGCTTCGGCTGCTTGAAGATCCGCTTCCAATTTGCTGATTAGCTCTCTGAAGTAATTTAACCATTTTATTTTTCAATGAAATAAATTTACTTGAAGACGTGACAAAATACACTAATACCTGTATCCATCTAGAGCGCGTTCTAGAGCCGGTATTCTTTCGTTTATCGCGTTGTTACCGTCCACTGTTATTTCTCTTTCATATAGATCCAATTGTTGTCTGTAACTGTCTCTTTCCCTCGTAACAAGAATCATCTTCTTTTGAAGTCTGCTCACAAGTTTGTTCAATCTTTCCTTTGATGATGTTACATCATTAGCCAGCCTCTTTGCATCCTCGTAATTCTTCGATAGATTCTGCGATTCTCGTAGAGCTGCGTCCAATCTCGATCTGAGCTGACCTTCTTCCGCTTTCAAGTCCAACTCAGCTTGCTGAAGTCTATTCAGCTCTCGCTTCAACGCTGCAGGTCCGCCGACGAGACCAATTGTCTCATATTCTTGCAAGCGAAGCATAAGCTCGGATTGCTTTGCCTCTAACATCGCTACTTGTTGTTCTACTTTTTCAGTATGTTCTAGTCTGTAATATATCATCTCTATTATTAACAAAATATAATGCGCTTAGTTTACTCTCATCAAAAATATAAATACCTTTTAGTCATATTGCTCATTTGTTCTTCTAAGAGTAATTTCTCTTTGACCGATTCTCTTAGCACTGCAATAGTTTTTTTAGCCATGTTTAATTCTTTTTCGAGATCGTTAGCTCTTGCAGCTCTTCCCACCAACAACTTTCCCTCCTCCCATAGTGCTCTTTCCGACTCAAGCTTGTCTATCTTACGTTTCATATTCTGCAATTCTACATTCTGTAATTCGTAATCTTGCTGCATTTTGAAATAGTCCTTCAGCCTTTCTTCCAACTTTGCTGTTTTAGTCTCCATCATTTCCAATTTCAATTGTAATTCACTTGAATCAGTAGAAGAATCTTTAGCAACAGAAGAGGTTTCTTTTGCGGAACTAATTCTGAGATACTCTGACAATTTTGCATTTTCATCCATTAGTGTTGCTACTTTTTTTTCTAAATTATGTCTTTCCTTGATTCCAAAAAATGAGATAAATAATGAAAATTAATTTTGATAAGATATCACACTATAAAAAATATGTGCAAATTAATTACCTGGAACCATTCTTTCTCAGCAGTAGACTGTGCCTCTTTTAAATCCTGAATAGTTCGTCTTGCAACATCAAGTCTGACTTCTAACTGTTGAATGGTTTGTTTATTCTCTTGCAACTGTACTTGCAAGATACCTTTTTCATTCGAAAAGATTTCTTCCATCTGTCTGCGTATATTGTGCAGCTGTTGCACTGTTGCTTCTTGATGAGTTAATCTAGTTTTAAGTGATATAACCTACAAAAAAATAGATTTTATTCAATAAATCTACATAAAATTTTATATAAATAAAACAATTTTCACATATTTATTCTATAATGTGAGATTTACTTGTTTACATTTGGATCTTATTTCTATTGTCATCTTACCTCTCCTTTGAGACGTCGCCATTCCCATGGACTACCTGGAGCAGACTGTGTTTTATTAAGTGTGGGTGTATCAGAATCATCTAGTCTTGGACGTTTCGGAGATATAATGCTGTCATTGCTTTCATTGAACTTTGTAGGTATATAACCAGTTCCTGACAATCGCACTGGTACTTCAGTACTTTTACGGTAAGATCCTACTCCGGAACGTAGATCTTCTATCATATTAATAACGCTTGTTGGATCCTCGTCAGTCATTTTCAGACACAAACTTATATTTACCCACGCGCAATATAATGTGCTTAAAAATATAAGAGTTTAAAAACAAAAATAAAATTTGTTTTCACTTTTCATTGATTATTTATTACTGTTTTCTATATCTGATGTTGTCACTGCTTGTCACAGTAAGCGGGCCATCAATACTCATAGACCATATCTTAAACTTCTTTTTTACTTTTGACAGTGAACACTAAAATATATATACACTGGAACATGTGTAAAGAAATAATGCGCAGTAATGTAGATGCGCAGTAGCAGCCAATCAGAATTTGTTTTCAAATGACAATAAACTTATGGTGCGATCCCATTGATGCGGAACATGCGTAATACGGAATTGGCGGAACAAAGTTCGTCCAATCACGAACATTCCGTCAATTT
>QVOA01003399.1:0-31188 GCA_014825685.1 Pseudomyrmex cubaensis | reverse complement strand
ACAGGGAGAGACCGGGAGAGACCGGGAGAGACAGGGAGAGACACGGAATGACCTCTCCTGGTCTCTCCCGGTCTCTCCCTGTCTCTCCGAGTCTCTCCGTGTCTTTTGAGACAGGGAGAAACAGGGAGAGACCGGGAGAGACAGGGAGAGACACGGAGAGACCTCTCCTTGTTTCTCCCGGTCTCTCCCGGTCTCTCCCTGTCTCTCCGTGTCTCTCCGTGTCTTTTGAGACAGAGAGAGACCGGGAGGGACCGGGAGAGACAGGGAGAGACACGGAAAGACTTCTCCCTGTCTTTCCCGGTCTCTCCTTGTCTCTCCCGGTCTCTCCCGGTCTCTCTTTGTCTCAAATGACACGGAGAGACACGGAGAGACACGGAGAGACACGGAGAGACAGAAAGAGACACGGAGAGATACAGAGAGACAGGGAAAGACAGAGAGATGCCTCTAAATGCTTCGACCCGAAAAGGGTTATTATTGTTATTTTTATTTATCATTTATTTTACCAACAACTTCAGGGTTCTTTTTTATTCATAGATTCTTTTATTAAGATTTTTATTAAGACGTTTGCTACAGAAAGGTTAAATAAAGAAAACTATACAATAAGTAAAATAATAAATTATAGAAAAATTTAGTTTAGTATTATTTTTATTTCTTTATTATATTTTTTTTATTATTTTTAAAATAAAATGAAACAATAATATAAGCACACAAATGTGTCACAGAGATAGGAAAATTGTCTTGGAATAAATAAAAACAAAGTGCATTTTATTTTACATTTTAATGAAAAATCATAAACAGTGTTTATGCCGTTTTCGAAGCATATCTCTACAAATATAAACGAGAAATGTAGAAAAAGTTCGCATAATGTTCGATGAATAGACTAGATGCGATGATGCCGTCGGTCTCTCTATTGAGATAAATGTACGATGTGTCACGTTGTCACGTGCGTCTTTGTCGTTGTAGTAATCAAGTTTTCACATTTTACTGACTCTCGTGACATTCGTCAATCGTCATGACATTCACGAAGATTCTTCTTACTCGGACTTGAACTTCTTAAGTACGAAATTTACTTTTGACGGGAGAAAACCTCTTTCCAGTTTTATTGGCCTTTCTCTGTACCTGTAACGACAGCGATAATAAGTAATTATAGTGCATAATAAGATACTTCATTATTACTCTCACTACGATACCTTGCGCTATCCTGCGCAACAATGACATTGCTTGGAATGTATGAATCAAGTAGCGATCTTGGTCCCTCGGTCAAGGAAGGATCTTGGACTGGCAACTGTTGTTCTTCTTCAGAGTAAATAGGCTCTAGTTGTGTAACATCGGATTTGAAATTTTGCGGCGGCAACTGTGGCGGTACAAAGTGATTTTTAGGCTCCTCAGGCACCTATTCAGAACAAGTAAAAAAGTCAGAATTTATGTTTTCTATTATTTTAAATATAAAATAATTAGACAAAAATTGTTTTTACATTTTAAAATATATTTGACTTTAGTAGACAGTATGTGGAAAAGAAGTGATAAAAAAATTAATTATGTGATTATATTTTTAATAAAATATATCTTTATGAAGGATATATCTAAATATATTTTTATATATATTTTAAAAGAATATAATGTGTATGATTATTTACAAAAGTACTAAAACTAAATGTAGGTGTTTTAGACAAAAAGCAAGATGTTGATTCATTAAAATAAAATCAGTTGCCAGTAAACACATAGCGGAATACGGTCACGCAGCAAGGAAGAAAGCTAATTAAACTATGCTAATTAGTTAGCAATGTCGCTCCGTTAACGATGTTACTCGTAATTTAAATCTCCAATTATAATCATGACACTTAAAAGCGTCGGTTATGCAAAACTGTCATTTCCATTACAAAACTTGACGTTTCTGATAAATGTAACACAGTCATGCAAGCTATAAATCGCGTCTCAAAACGTCAATTATGGCAAACGTACTTTAATCACACACAAATATCATTTATCGTTGCATACCTTGACATAATTCTGTTGAAGATCTTGGCTAACTTGCTCTTGCGGGACTTCCTTCGGCGCTTCACTCGCGACCGTCGGTGTCACGTACAATTGTTCGGTTTGATATTGATTCACCTGTCCGCGAATCGAATTATCTTGAATGTACGCTGGTATACGAGTATAAAAATTGCTGTAAGCGGTAGTGGGGTCGGTGTAAATTATGCCAGGCTGCGTGTAAACTAACTGCTGCACATATTGCGAAGCTTGCGGTTGGATGTAAGCTTGCTTGTGCAGCAGCGTCTTTCCTTGAGCAACCGGTTGTTGAGGTTGAACATACACTGGTGTCGTTAGTATGGGAGGAGAATTGAGCGTCTTTGATGTAACTGGAAGTGTGTACGCCGCTCCTTTCGTCACCTAAAAAACAATTATACAATATACATAAGATATAAGTAATTTCTCTTATTTAGAATCAATATTGTAAATTTTTCAATAATGTAAAACTATTTAAAAATAATTGTTTTATACAATGTCAAAAATCTTTTAATTTTTTTTGTAACGATACTGTTATGTTACTTTAATTATTATTAGATAAAATTATAAATATGTAATTGTAAGGTTTTTAAAGTACAAAGTAATTTAAAGAATTTTAATTTTTTGTGTGGTAGAAATTTTAATTAAACGTACCTTGGTCGTAAATGTTGCTGGCGTAACTGTGGAATACGGTATTTTTACAGATGAAATTAATTGCTTCTGATTGTACGCAGGAGTATACACGGGTATGGAAATTTGTGGCACCGCGTTGCCGGCTAATGGCTGCGCTAGTCCGAAACCTCTTAGAGACAGTAAAGAATTAATATCCACATGAGGATAATAAGAAAACAACTGAGTAGTCGGAATATTATAGTAAACAGGTTCTGAAAATAAGAAAGTGTATTAAAATTTTATGGCGTTCACTTTCAATAATTAATTAGTAAACCAAATTTCGGATTCTCTACCTCGATTTATAGTGTTTGTGTATTTTTCCGTGACCGCTTTCTGTTGAACACTTTGAATGTGATTGCCGACGGTTATTTCCGGCTGATAATTTAATTTCTGAGGTTCAAAAACGATAGGAGCAACACTTTTCGCCGGTATTTCTGATTGCTGTTGATATCCGTCATATTGTTGCAACGGCGCAACATTTGTTTGTACATCAGGTGTAATCTGACTGAGTTGCTTATACTGTGTTTCATGTGTAGCGTATTGATTAGGTTGAATATATCTTTCAGATGATACTTGCTAACAATATGTAAGAAAAAACATAACGAATAAAGGTTTTAATAAATAGAAAAACAAATAATTTATGCATGTTAAAGTTTTAATCTTACGCTATATTTTACATCCTGAAGTTGTTGATGAGGAATGAATGGACCCAAGGTATTATATTCGGTCGATATTTGATATTGTTGCTGCTGATTAATGTTGGGCTTAACGGCGTACTTCGTTTCATCAGTCTGGATGTTCTCGATTTTAGCTTTTTTCTCCGACCTCAGATTATCTCTTTCGATATCTTCCAAATTGATTTTCTTCTCGGCACATACAGCCGCTACCAGCAGACCCAATATTAAATAGACCTTCTGTAACCGAAAGAGAAAGTTAAAATTGCAATCAGTTCATTATTGCATCTTCTCTCTCTTTTTACTTTCGACGCGCCTAATTATATTTAAATTTGTAATACTTTTTAAATTTACATTTGAAAAACTTATTCATATGGTTTTCAAATGTATTTGGTAAAAATAAATAAATTCAAAATATATTTGTGTCATAAAAATATATTATGTCATAACGCGAGAAATATAAAAATTAGGTACTGTGAAGACAATTTGTCTATATATATATGTTTAATGAAATGTGATCGATCTGTTCATATATAAAACGATCAACGATCCTCGATCGATATTGGCAAATTATATTGTTCACCATTATTGTTTCCGGCAAAAATATATTTACACCGGGCACACTTTCACTGCACGCGAAGTTCTGGGTCAGACATCCGCAATGGACCAGTCTTATATAGATTGTACCTTCCCCGGACGGGGCGGGCCACTTCCCCCGAACAAGTATATCACACCACACGCACGCAGGTACACATCTTTCTCTTTTTATTACTCCTAAATGAATTTTTACGCACATTATGTATCTGACAGAGGCTACGCATAAATGCGTGTAAATAGGTATTTAAACTCTAGTCTTTTCACAATTTATATGAATGGAAGTGTAAAAGAAGAGAATATCTTTAATAGAAATACTTTCAATAATAGAGTTTTACATCGCAGAAATATATTTCTCGAGAGAAAGTTTTTTTGTACAACTGTATCAATTGTACATTATGTGCACAATATAATTCTGTGTTATGAAATATCTTTTCTTTCTATCAAAGTGAAATTATGAATTCGTTCGGCATTGATTGTACAATCTGCGGTATCCCACTAAAAAAACAGTATACAAATATAATAGAAACATCTGAGGAGAAGACATACTTACCATGGTTTTGTAAATACATCAAAAAACACCGATTCGATATAAAAGACTTAGTTGTACTATAAAATCGAGGCAGACGTGCATTATCTTATATAGCTTTTATCCCTACCTAAGTTGCATTCCCTGCTGAGTTACACTTCACTTCTCGATCAAAGCGTGTGAGATGATCCGTGTAGACTGTGGGTCACGTGGTAAATAATATTATCGCGATACGAGTAAAAGTGAGAATATTATTCGATAAATTACTTCCTCGTCATCTCAGAAAGGCGTGTATACACACAACTGGATCGCATTTCGAAGAAAGAAAAAGTTTCACCAGCGTGTCTGTAATATATATAACACAATAAAACAATTAAAGAAATTGAAAAAATAATTTAATTTTGATTCAAATTGAGACAATTAATGTAACATGTGTATAATTATTTTTAAAAATAACAATGTACGTGTCATTAAATTACTTTTTTGTAATTTACGAGAAATATTAATGTTTTTAACCGTCAAAAATTGTGGAGATATTGGACATAGCTTTTAGATAAATCTGGGTAATAGAGATGAGAGGAAACGCTGCTTCACGCTCGGGACGTTTCATTTTGCATCCATCAAACAGACAGCGAAGAACTAATCTTTCCGTAGAACATGTATCCCCGTTAGAGCAAAATTGACGAGAAGGTAAAAATCGATTATTAAATCGCACTCTCCTGGGAATGTGATGCATCGTCGAAAAGATCAATCCAGAAACGAGGTACACGTACTTAATCATTATCATGCTTCCATATATCGTTATTCGTGCAATCGCGCGGCAGGTGGCGATTCGCTCCGATTGCATTTGTACGTGACGCGGAGCTAAAATGCATTAAAGTGCCCGGCGTAGTAGCACTATCGGCGCTCGTAATCTCCGCGTAAATCGCTCCTAGGTTTTTTCCGTCTCTATAAAATCAGGCGATAATTATCGCGCCTGATTATTCAGTTCATTAAATTGCTAATTGGCCGAGTCGGTACAATTCAACTTCGCGTTCGTTACAAGTAAAACTGCAATGGAATGTAAAAAAAAGTCGAAGGAATACGAAGTTGCTGAATTATGTCGATGTGTATATATATATATATATTACAAAATCTGTGTTTCACATAATGGAACGTGTAATATTCATCAAAAAGCTCCGATATTATCTAACGCTTATTGAATCAGATTGTGCATAATGAGAAACAAATGTCGACATCAGACGTCTTTTCCGAACAATGGAGAGAATGATCGATGTAGTCTCGCAGGAAATAGCCGCTTCCGATTATTGAACGATATAATGGCGTACGCACTTGTGGAAAAGCAGATTATTCTCACCGCTGCGTGTCTGATAGTCGCATGCGGGATTGAGCTGCGAGATCTGGACACGCAATCTCATTATCTGATTCAGAAGCGGTAATGTATCCTCTCGGTGTTTATTTCGAGCTAATGTACCTACTATTCGATAAGTCTCTGAAAATCAATAATGCTGAATTTGTTAACTGACTCGTATTTATATCTGTAAACCAATTTGTAAACTTATAGACAGATAATACGTCCAAGTTTGCATTACTTTTCTTGTTATGTCAAATTAATATTATCTAACACGAATCATTTTTGTGTCTAGCAATGTAATTGGTGAAAGCGATCGCAACCACAATTCAGTTAGTTTATGTTACAGGGCGGTGTAAAAGATCGCATTGTTCATTCGATCGAAGGTGAGCGGTTAACCGACAAGTTATCCAAGACAAACTATCGCAATGATCGTCTGGTAAAGTGTTCCTGAAAAGTCATAAATGGAAAGCCTATATCTTCATTCCGTCGCAGACAATGGATAAAAGAGCTGGGCTGGTGGAACGACAAGAGGGAGGAAAGCCGCTTTTCTTACACAGACATTCCTGGCAAAAATGGGTGAGCGATGCAGTCGGGAATCGCGGAAGGGAAAGGATGGAAAGGAGATCTCGTAATGACTGGCGCGATCTCTTTGTTGAACCTCTCTTTTCCTCCTTCTTTCTCTTGTGTGGACGAGAGTCAAAGCGTTCCACTATCGTGTCTTGCAAAGGCGGACCCTTTCCTCGGACATTCCCAGGAATATTCCACCTGCCAAAGCGGAAGAGCAGGAGGAAGAGGAAGAGGAGAAAGAGATGGCCAGATCGGACTTTCTACGTCAGCTATAGGTGTGGATGGTCGACGGCTTTATATACTGATCGCGTGTCGCTCCGTTAAACGATCGCCGGCGATGCTGCACTAATTAATGGCAATTAAGTTTAAAACTTTCTCGGTGCATGTCCCTTTAGCAAAAAAAAAAAAAGCAATGAAAAAAGCAAAGAACCTTGAAAGCAAATTAGATCGACGCGAGCGTTCGAGCGATCAGGAAGCGACAAAAAATGTAAATAAAATGTAGATATTCGACCTTTCGGGCTAATCGCTTTCTCGAGTTTGATCGTCTGATTTACTTAAACAAATTTGCCTCTCGCCGCAGATTACCAAATTTTTTTTCTGCTTACCAAGTCAGTGGATCGCTTTCGAAACACGTCCGATCTGTTATACGATCGTAATTCCTGTCGTAATTTGCATACGTTTCTCTTGTAAAATGCGACTTGGCAGAAAATGACACAAGCGAAAAAAACGTGACATTCCCTGTTTAGTATCTTGTTTTGATTTACAGGTACGCTGCATTTAATTATCGCGTTACATCCAAAATCTTATTATGTTGCCTAAAATTTGTAGAGTAGAAAGTGAAAAGACTTTCTTTCTTTTTAATGTAGAACAACCGATTATCAGTAATAAATATACCTAATGCTTTATTTATTATTTTTAATTATCATCTTCAAAGTTTTTAAATAACAATAATATGACATTAGTTTGTAATAATATAAACAGTATAACTTAAAACTAATAGTAAAATAAAAATAATTATTTTACCAAATAGAGCGCACTCTGATGCATTACAGAAAGCTAACATTTCACCAGAAATAGAACACATTTTACTAGATTTGAAAAAACAGAAAACTAAGCAGCAGAACATAATTGCAGGAGAATGCAAAATAAAGAACAGTTTTCTCACGTATTTTCTGCACACATAAATTAATGTGAGTTCTACAACATTTATTTTTGAAAACAAAGTTGTCTTAGCGTTAGATGCACAAATAACTTTTGTTGATCGAATAACGGTTCAAAAAAATAAAGAAAAAATAATGCATCGATTAGAATAACAAATGTAAAAACAAGCTTTCCGCCGCCGTGGCCAAAAACAAAACTCTTGTTACACAGAATTTGTATCAAATAGAAATTAATGCGCTTCAAATTTTCACCGGACATGTTACCGATCCAGAGACCACAGCGCTGCGAGAAAGTAACAGGTTCCATCCGATTTTATTTTAGATCATCAGCAGAGAATGCACAAAAATAAAGTAAAATAGCACTGCTGACGAGCTCTCACTTACTTGCTACGACGTAGGTACGTGCGAATAAGCATTGGCAATGTTTGCACGTTCAAACTTACATAATGTCAAATATACTTAAACCGTCTATAAATCAGAAATTATAGAATAAAATTATTCAAACAAACTTTTAAATACATAAACCCATAGTCAAATGAAAAATAAGAATTTAAATTGAAAGGTTTTACAAAATAATCTTATATTCTTATAAAATATTAAACACATATAAATAATTATTTATTAAGTATTATTTATAAAATTTAATAAAAGCAATTTGCAATTGTAGTATTTTCTTTACCATCTTGCAACGCATCCAATTAAAATAAATCCGATGGACCGATTATAGAACTTCCCTTCTCTACCAACTTCTCGGCCAACGCCTCGATCGAACAATCAACCGGACGTTGCCACGATCCGGATCCCTTCCGGTATCATGAGTACAACTCTCTCGCATGATTTCACATCCACATTCAAACATCACAAGAGAAGCGATTAAATTTTTGAAAAATCACTTAGAGAGCTTGGAACTAAGACGCCTTCGAGCGGGTGACGCGCAGGACGATCATAATAGGATTAATTAGCGAGTACGGGATTAATTAGTAAAGGCGACAGATTCATCGTCGGCAGAGAAATGCGATGCGTCAGATGATCTTGTAAAGTTTTAAGATAAAATCACATTGTAGTCTGTCTCTAATTTACGTCGGTTTCTTGAAACATTCACTTTCCAAGAGAATATTTACAATTTCAACGCAGATAAAATATTATATTTTCTATGCAGTTTGTTTTAAAATATACGCGTATAATTTTTGATAATATATATATTTATTTATTTATGTGTGTGTCTGTGTGTTTACGCAAGATTTATAAACATTTCTACACAAACGTTGGTTAATTTTTTGAAAATAAAGTTCGCGCGCATTAATTAATTATTCAACGCATAAAACGGATTATCTTAACGATACGGTTAATTCCCGAAGCAGCTTCGTCTGTGCAAGTTTCCGCATCTTAATCCGCTAGATTTTCATGTAAATCGCAATTTGCGATGACACGCTTGTAATTACGTCTAGAGAGAAACATGACAGAAAAAAAAAAAAAAAGAAACAGGAACCCGTCGCTCATCGAACGAAAGTAAAGTACGAAGATAAACACAAAAGGAAAACCGGTTCGCGTGCATTTACACAGGAGAGAAAGGAGTGCAGACGTCAAAGGCAGTTATAAAGGATCATTTATTACTACTGACTACAAAACGACTATTTAAAATCAATGCGTATGTGGGTCGTACAAAGACCGGTAAATATAGATCCGCATCATCAGGGTCGAAGCAGGTCAGATTCAACGCGACATAGCGGACTTTTTGACTCCGAAAACGAATTGCCGCGTGCATGTTAAAACACTGCCGGCTTTGTGAGAAAGAAACAAGCTTCGTGTTTTCTTGCGTCTCGTAAATTTTAAGATTAACATCTCCCGGTTCGCGTTTTCCCTCGGTCATAAAAGTGACATTTGTTGCTCTCACGAAAGAAAGTATAATATCAAGTTAGACGGAGAAGCGATACAAGCGTTACCGTATCAAGTGCTTATCTACACCTGTGTGAGCACGCCTTTCATTTAGCTAGCGACGCGAAAGTAAGTCATTCGGAACGTCGATGTCTGCGAGGTGTCTGATTTGTCGACTAGCGACTATCAATATCAAACAAATAACCTTAGCAGAAAATATTTAGTGAGCTAGTGAAAGTGAACGAAGCGTAAAGTTTTCTTTTATATTCTCCTAAGTGAAGAAAGGAAATGCAGTTTAGATTATCTTCTGAGTCTTATTAAGCTCAAGAGAGAAAACAACAGTAATTTATTTTATATGTGTACAAAACACAAAGCAATCTCTCAGAATAGTAAAAACTAGTTACAAGAGATACATAGTATATACTTCATTTTGCAAGATTTTTATAATCCTCGAAGGAAGTGCAATGACTTAGTTAAGCATTTCTGGTGATCACAAAAACCGCGTCAATTCCGTAACAATAACTTTTTTTTAACAACAATATTTTTTTATATAAATCTTACACGTAATAGCACCACTGTTTACTGTTCTGTATTATCGACGTCACTTTTAAGCGTATTATCCCTTACTGTCCTTAGCACCGAAATTGTCAATGTTCGCGGTTTTATTTTGCTGCTGTTGTGTCGGATCCGATTCATAAGCGGAATACTGATAACTGTACGATCGAGACGCTTGAGGCGCGACCGAGGTGAAACTCTTGGTCTGATAAGAGACGGCCGGCTGACTTTGATAACTTCCGTAGTTTTGTTCTTGCTTGTTGTCAGTCTGACTGTAAGTGCCACTGTAATTTTGCGATGCGTCGTAACTGTCGTATCCGTCTACCTGATCGACAGGTCGATGATTATTTATTACGCGACCGCGAGATTTATTGTTGTAGTTATTAGACGTCACATACATTTGCGATACTGGCTTTCGAATGAAATGACCATTCGAGTACTTTGCATTTTTATTCGAGATACTTCGAGACGACGAATCTCGAACGGTCGCCTGTTCTCCGTGAATTTTGCCGGTTTCGTCGGTGTTTATTACGTACGTTACACCGGGCTTGGTTCTCACGCTCGAAACGGGCACGTACGACGACGGTTCGTTCGAGTTGTAGACATCCTGACTCGCGTAAGAACCATCGTTTGAATTGTTTGACGTGTCCTTGTTGCTTTCGTAAAGCTGAGTTGCTTGCTGTTGCGCATTCTGAGCTAATAACGTGGCCAACGTTTGACTCGTCAGTTGTTCCACCTGCTGAGCTTTGACGTATGAAGTAGGAAGTGGATAATCGGGACCTACAGGCTGTCCGCCAACGCTGATTACCCTGTACGTTGTCTTCGGCAAGGGAAGACTCGGCAGGTTCTTCAGCTGAACGTCCTGCACGAGTTGATTGTAAGGGTTGAGTATTTTATACGTGCTAGATTGTCCGTCGAGATCTCTTGAGCTGGAAGATATGTAGTTTCTGCCGTCTACGAACTGACCGGTTAACGCTGCCTGATTTGTCTCGTACTCCTTTGTTTTTTTGTTCTTCTTCTCATCATCGGACTCAACGGAAGAATCTTGTGACGTCTCATAATCGACACTTGATTGCGATGACGGCTGCGGCGGCGGCGGCGGTGGAAACGGAGCGGGATTGAAATACTGAGGATAATAATAAGGCTGATAATAGTAGTTTGGATACACCGGCGCTGAATACGCAGGATTTATCGTATATGGCGTAGGGTATGAACTGTAAGCGGTATACGGTGCGGTGTCGTAGGCGTACGGATCATGGTTGAAATATAAAGGATAAGCAGAAGAGGGTGAACCGGGTTTTGGATAAATATTGGGAGTGTAAGTATTTCTTTGGTTGCTGTAGCTGGAACTGTAGGAATCCTTAGCGTCAACTTTTGGTGCGTAAAGCTCTGACGTTAATTGCGAAGTAATTTCTCCTTCAGTGCCTCGTTTTATCAGTTTAGGATTGTAAGGATAGACCGGATAGATCGGTAAGAATGGCTCGTCATTAGGATTCTTGATTTTGTTCTGTGCAAAAATTGTCGATGACAGCAAGCAGAGCAATATCTGTAATTATATAATGTAATGTTTATAAGAAAACACATAAAATAATAAACGTGTATGATAAAAATTGTTACAAATTATATAAACTACTCCCTTAATCTCTTAAATACAAACAAAAAATCTTTTAAAAACTTTTTCTATAATTAAAAAAATAATAAAATAAGAATCAGACACCAAGATTAATTAATTCCGAAAGCTGTGACAGGATTAAATATGTTTTGTTAATTGACACATTATTTTGTACCAACCAGTCGCTTCATCTTCGTTTTTCGCCGCCGAACGACCACAAGAATATGCTTCCTTCCACTGTTTAATCGCTATGTCATCCGATAGCACGTCGTGCGCCAGTAATTTTGCAGATCAAGCTGACGCGACGGTTCTACCTTTAATGACACTTCGACCGACATTGAATTTCTCCTTTATACCCGACCGCCGGAAAAATCACGGAAACTAGTTTAACATTTCTCTGCTCTTATATGTAGGTCTGCAAGTGATAGTGTACGCCCCGACGTGGAGCAGTGAAAATATATAGAATGCTGTTCGATTGCTACCAAACAAACGGGGAACGTGACAGGCTGATCTTCACTATCATATGGCGATGGTAATCATCAGACTGTCATATGTTCGTAAACGTGGAAACAAAATTAAAAGCCCTTTGCATAATCATTAAAGAGATCGTTATTAACTGGTTGCGTCGACACGTCGAAGAAAATGATTGCAAATATATTTGACAACGCGTAATTTTCGCGAAAGTCCGGCTTGGTATTTTAAAAGTAACTGATCGGAGAACAAGGCGTTGGTCGTTTACAATCGATCGAGGAAGAGGAGCGCCCTCCGGCAATCTCGAAGGTCCTTTCCAATCTCGCTCGAATAACGCCTTTCGCAGAGACGTTCACATATCTTTGAAAACATCGACTTTACTTTCACCCGCGCAGTCTCCCACTAACGAATTTTTATTACGGAGACTACATGTGTACATGATAATGACACGATGATTGATAGAATTTAGAAAAAAAGAAAGAGAGAAAGAGAGAGAAAGATAGATAGATATATAGACAGCTTTATTTGTAATGCGCTCTGGGAAAGTCTCCCAACGCAAAAGAAAAACAAAATAAAAAATACACAAAAAAGATAAAATAAAAATAAAAATAAAACAAATAAACAAACAGAAAGAGAAAGAAAAAAAGAGACAAAATCGTGTACAGATTATTTAACCTTTTAATAACTCTAAAATATGAAACTTAAAAACCGTTTTAAATGTTTTTAAATATTTAAAAACATTTATTTAGCTTTTATTTATTTTGTTAACGTAGCAATTTTCATACATAGGCACTCAAATTTCGTCTTCAACTTCTGCAGAGATTTCAACTGCTTTGTTTTGAAAAATAAAAGATTCGCTTTACGGATCGCCATGTCACGAAAGTGAATCTCGCAGTTGTCCCAGTCAGAGACGAGGTGGACACTCGTAAGTCTGGGATCAAGTTATGGGTCCATGACGAGGTCCGGCCGGGGAAACGCCTCCTTCGTGAAGAGTAAGAGCGGACTTTTCCCGCTCTCGCCGCGCCGGACGTGAGAGTGAAGCATGAGCGTGCAACTCGCAAAACCAGTCGGAAAATAGTGAAACGTGTGTTTTCTATATATGCAAGATGTGTACCGGTTGTATGTCAGACTCGGCGAGGTGAGTATCGGCTGGATATTGCACATCCGAGGGGATCCAAACCGGTCTGCGTGTTCGCACGTGCGTGCGGCTCTCTCGTGTTGTCGCGCTCGAGTGCGTGTTCGGGTACACACGAATTGCAGAAACTGGGTCAGGTGCGCACGAGGAGCAACGCGCGATATCGTCGCGCGTCAGTAAAATTTCTTTCTTACGTGGGCGTCCGGATATCTCCGTTGTCATGTCATGTCGAAAAGTTTAATAAAAGTTGCTTCGTCGTACGAATAAACAGCGGCGAACTTTTTGCTCAAATACAAAAAAAGATAAATAAGTTGATATAAATAGAAATTGATATAAATAAGTTAGCATTGATATAAATAAGTTAAATTAAAATTATACTAATGTAATAGAGATATCTAAAAATAAAGTAATATTTTTTTTATTTAGCGCGTACCATATTGATTACAGTCAATTTTACAACTTAACAAGTTGTTAAACACATCTAATTTAAAAATATAATATAAAATCGAACACTCATGCAAACGGTGAAAGTTGATTTTCCAGTTTATAAAAATAATCGAATATTTTCAATGTTTGTGTGACACACTTAATTTTTTGTACTTTTATATGTAACATCAAAGAAAGAAGAAATTATAGACTGTCGATTTCTACATAAGTGACATTATTTCACATTTACCTGATAAGTAAATCCGAACATTTCTGCTAACCGACTACTTTCGCGAATAAAGATTTAGAAAGGCATCTTTCTCTTTCTCTTTCTTTCTTTCTCTGTACTCATCTCGAAACTCCCGTCCCGGCCTTGGAATAAAAGTGATCTCGTTTTTACCCAATTGGGTGGACTTGCTTTTATTATTATATATCTTACACCGTTATAAGCTGCCGACCGCATGGCCAATAACTTTCACGGTAGCGCCGTAAGTAAAAGCAAAAGAAGCAGTACTGTCGCGTCACGTCGCGTCGCATCGTCGCTAGACACGTCAATTATTTTGTCAGGCAATGACATCCGTGTCAGAGCTATTCAAACGTCTTTTGATGAGCATGCTGTTATCCATCACGCGTGTCCAAACAATTACTTCAAACTCGCAAAACGCGGACACGAAAGTAAACCAGTGCATTCTACATTTATTTAATTATGAATTTAATTGCGATAATTGTAACTAAAAGTTATCTTGATTTGACTTTTACTTTCCCAATTTTTTGACTTTAGTTGTCTGATCATCGTGCGTGTTAGCTCTTTATTAAGAAACAAAAAAGGAGAGTGGAGAATCTTATTGCGTGTATTTACGTCGCACACAACTTATAATTACTAATGATTTTTTTTGCAAATCAATAAATGTCGATTTACAGTCTCAGAAATTTATGAGTTGCGTTCTAAATTAATTTTAGTTTCTAACTAAAGTTATTATAAGCGATCTGCCTTAAAAATAGGTTTGGTTTTTTATGTGTTTATATGTATTCAGATTTTTATTACAAAATATAAAACTAAACAACAAACATCACAATTCTGTCATCAATACAAGGGATGTACAACAAAAATACTAAACCATTTCTCTATTTGTAACATAAATAGATAACGGCATTAAATACAATTACAATAAATCAGAATACAAAAAAGTAATATAAATTAAGTTTAAATATATCCAAGTAACTGTTTTTGGATTCTGTGCCATTATATTATTTTTAACAGCGTGACATTCCGATCTATTCCTCGTATCGCACTCGAAATTATTTTTCATGGCAAGATTAAGTCAGCATAGAATCAGATAAATACAATTATCTTAAATTAGAATTAATTTTAATTAAATTTAACATTTTCTTCACTCACAAGAAAACAAACAGCGATTATAGTTCCTAAGCAGCTATCAGAGCAACTTTCTGATAATGTTAATATTAGAAAACGCACAAAAAAAACTACAAATTATAAATTTAAAAGATAATAGCTGCTTAGTATTTTCCGTTAGGACTCGAATACGAGATCGTGTCGTATTTTGTATTTCCGGAATCGGTGGAATCGTACGATTTCGACGCAACGTATCCTAGATACCTCGGATTCACACTGGAATAAGCTCCGTGTGATTCCGCAGACGTCCCGTAGGAGCCGGAAGAACTCAAATACGTAGGCGTGTAGCTTGAAGGTGCGGCGTAGGTCACTGAGGGGCTGGAGTAACTGGAGCTAGGATTCGCGTAGCTCGAATAACCGGAACTGGAAGAAGTTGCATAGCTAGAGCCTGGAGCTACGCGCGTGACGCTGGGGCTAGAGTAGCTAGACTTGGGACTAGAGTAGCTGGAACTACTGGCGGATGAGTAGCTGGTGTCCGAATTCGGCAACACATACTTTGCAGACGAAGATCCGGAGCTCGAAGATCCCGAAGAGGTTGGCAGTTCGTAGCTGGAGCTGTCGGATGATGCGCTCTGCAATCTGTGAGAGCTGGAATCATAAGATCCTGAAGAAACAGGTGCGGAATAACTGGACGACGCGGAGCCGGAAGATAACGCGGAGATCCCGTGAGATCCAGAAGTTATTGGGAGAGTGTATGCAGAAGACGGTCCGTGCAAGCCTGAAGAACTGAGTGCAGAGATGCCGTGAGAAGATCCAGACACTGGAAGGTTGTAGCTGGAGGATCCACCATGTGAGCCACCACTAGCGATAATTAAACCGCCCGTCACGTGTGAAGGACTCGAAGACAGAGACTGAGCAGGATGATTGTAACTTGAAGATGAAGATCCCGAAGAGTCAAACGATAGACCATACGGAGAGCCATGAGACGGTCCCAACATGATAGGAAAATTAACGCTCGAGTCTCCGCTATAAGCTGAAAGTCCAGGAGATGCCGAAGCGTACATCGGTGTGTACGAACTGGAACTAGAAGTGCCGCCACTTCCGTGACTGCTGAAGGTGACAGGACCGGTTTTCGATGGGGTAAAGAGTCCGCTGTTTCCTCCGCTGCTTCCTAAACTGATGCTTGCCATAGCGGGCACGGCGTACGTGCTCTGAGCTGTGTGTCCACCCTGAAGACTATACAAGCCGTGGCCCAGTCCAGACGAGTAGTAACCCGATCCAAGACCAAAGCTACTGGAGGGAGATAAAGAATATCCGATTCCTTGGCCGATGGAACCCAAGCTGTGAAGCCCGGCGTGTCCGAGGGAGAAACCGGATGATCCTCCTAGACTGTAACCGGAACCTAAGCTCGAGTGAATAGGAGCTGAGTAGGAAGAAGATCCATGCGATGAGTATGCCTGAGAGTTATCATTGAGACCGCGCTTATCCTTCAAGAGCACTCGAAGCTGACGCGGCAGATTTTCACCGCGAAAATCCCTGCCGCAAACGCCGCAGACGAGAATCGCCAGCCCCAGAAACACCTACGCAGAGGAACATTAGAGTTACGATACTTCTTTGCCATCGTCACTTTCTAGGGTGGCCTACTTTCCTGAGCTTAATCGGTTTGTGTGAAAGTGGAATATGAGGCTGGCTATCTCTGACTTATAATTAGATTGCTTAACTATGAATAGATAACTAAGAGAGATAATGTATGATTAAATGTTTTGACTGAATACTTGCAAATATCAAGATATAAATTAGCCAGATGTCACGTAAATCATACTATTATTTAGCTGATTCAATCATGATTTAAATTATATCAGTTGTAACATATACATTAATTTGCTTCAATATATATATATCGATATTGTAATGTCAATCACAATTTATTTAGAATCCAGTTAAATAATCCTGTATATAATATTACTAATTAAAACGGCTGTATGTGTGCATAATAAAAATGCAATTATAATAATCTGATCTAACGCAATAAATTATTTGAAAAATTTTTATAATAACATAACTAATCATTATATTCTGTATGTAAAATAAAAACATATCACAAAAAAAAAACAATTATAATATTAATTATAATATAGATTAATTATAATATATAACATTAATTGTATATTTATATTTTAGCATTAAAACCACCCATTCTAGTAAACATTCTCTAATCAGCTTAAAATCGATTTCTTCTTATCACACACACGTATATACACATGTCCACTTTACACTTGAAAAGAAAATGAGACTACTTTCGATAATTATATAAATATAGTTAAACAACAAAACACACTAGAAATTATATAAATATAATTAAACAACAAAACACACTAGAAATGTATACTCTTATTTTGCGTGATACGTATACTTACAATTGACTGCATGTTCACCGCAATGAGGGTTGCACTTTTAACTAGTTGTGGCACTGGATGGCAGTCAAGTGGTTGAGTGATATTATGGTTTCTGGCATTGCTACCAAGAAGAAAGCCTTTATATGTAGATCCCCCCTCGCATGGCAAAAGAAAGGTCTAGGTGAAGGTAAGACTTCCCTCGCTGATGTACCGGGCGCTGCAGCGTCACATTGCCGGCGCCGCGCGTAGTCGAGAGTATAACGCGGGGGAGATACTCGCGCGTGGGTTTTGCAAATCAGGTCCTCCGCCTCTGGTAAAAGCTGTCCAGACCAGATCGATTTTTATCGATCATGGATTTTGCATTGAAAACATCTTCTCGAGGAAATCGACAACTTCTGTCTGTAAACGAATACAAAGTCGATAGCGCGAATAACAATGTTGATCAAAAGAGTTTATTGCTTTAGTCTCGCGGAAGTTTGAAACTCCGTCCTTGCTTCGTTCACACGGCGTTCCGAGAAAGTGCATGAAAGAAGGTCGTTCGCCTTCTACCTCGCGCAGGATATTATTAATTTAAGGTTCTTTTACTCTTTCCGGGTGTAAAGATATGTCTTTGTTTTACTAAGTTCATGGATTCGAGAAAATTGCGAGAGCACTTTGTACGGTATACGTTGTAAACGACTACGTCGGTTTTAATTGCCACGCTCTCACGAGAGCTCGGCGACGTAAAATCAGCACGATAAATATGTTATCGCCGGCAACACGCCGTTTCCACTTGTAGAGTAATTTTATTGCTCGGTGCGATTAATCACCGCCGACAGATGAAAACGCACGAGTAAGAGAAAACGCGATTGTTTTCCCAATTCGCACAGGATTTCTAGTTTATTTTGTATTCTTCACTCTCGATTTGGACCCACGAGAGAAGTATCAGACTGCGACGACGAGGAAAGTACATCACGTGTCGCGAGTTAGACCGCAATTCTCATTTAAACGCATCGCCAAGACACGTGATAGCACGCATAAATCCAATTATTGCTAATTACGTGTGTGAGAGAAAGGTAAAACGATTACGTACACATAGGTATACTAAAGATACATATAATTACATTATTATATATATATTCAAAGATTTCTTCTTCCGGTTATACACAAGTTCACCCAAGTATATCCGGGTACACATTTCCGAGATATTTATTTTCTTATAAGAAACGCGCTCCCCTCTATATGCGCATTGAAATCCGCTGAAAGCCGCTTTCTGGAACACTCACAAATTCCGTTTTCGCGGCTCACCTCAACGCGCTGGTAAAAAACGTTGTTAAGCGAACGTCGCGTGAAGAGAGTCACTTTGCTTATTCCACTTATTTCTGGACAAATCTCTTTCTATTAAATTTTGAACTACAAGAGACTTGACACTTGATTGCTTTGTGCCGCAAAATGCAAAAACCAGGCGTGTCTAAGTGGCAGTCCCAAGCAAAAAAGAGAATTTATTAATTTCACTATACACACTTTGATCGCAAAAAGCTAACAAATTACGGACGTGCCTTTTGAATAAGACAAAAGAAAGTATTTCATACAAAAAAAGTGTTTCACACTTTTTATAACATTTTTCTAACGAATAAGAAACTGAATTTATTTTTTGTAGTGGGAATTTGAACGACGTTTGCGTGAAAAACATATTAAAGAGGTGTAAAGAAAATATCTCATAGAGCTAACTGTTATATTTGTAGCTTTGTTTGTAAGCCGTAAACTCTTACATAAATTGTGGCGTGTACTACAAGAGAAAGATATGATGCTCGCTAACAAACGTTCCCAGACGGAGTGCGAAAAGAAAGAGATGAAATTCCGCCACGCAAGGGAAATGACGTTTGAAAGTGAAATGTGCGCTCAGGAATGAATGAAAAAGCAGCATCATGTCGTTCTTTCAGGTTTTTGTGCTTTTTTGCATAGATAAACATATCTCTACCCGTACGCATAGAAATGAATGTGACTGTAAAAAGATCAACATGGCCATTCTCTCCAAGGATTCATATAATGGTTCGTAGCAATTCATCTAACTTCTCCCAACTTGCTAAATTGTAGCAGCTGAAAACACGAGCCGATTGATATTATTTTACTTTCACTCGCGAAGAAAGAGATCTATGGCTGTCATTTAATTTAAGAGACTGAATACCGAGCGCGGACTTTTGAGATGATTGTAGTTTATTTTTGAGAGACGAAAAGCTTTCAATTGCTGAGAGAAAAAGATACGACAAGTTTACGTATGTATGTTTCTGTGTTATTTTTTTATTAAAATATTATGTTATTAATACAAGCGATATATATATCGATATGCGATATTATGATGTTTGCATAGACAAATCTTATTCCTGCTCAAAACGCTACTTAGTATAGTAGTACTATGTTATTATGTTATTAATATTAATTAGAAATATTGTTATATATCATGAAGTTTGCGATAGTTTCATTCAGACCGACACACATTGTTTTTACACATTGCGTATCTATGTGTAACAGAATGCAAGATATTACCGCAGCTTTCGTGTGCAACGAATAATATACCTGTCATGCGTTAACATCTTGATAAGAGCTAAGTATACACATATATGTTATTACACAACACGCATTGAAGCGAGAAGCACGATATTCCGCAAACTTTTTACGTCTTAGTAAATGTGAGAATGTTTCAAAAACACACGCTACTAATGTGACAAGTAAGCACAGTAACGTACAATATTATTAAGTTGTTAGAACGTATCAGAAAATTGATTCTTTATTACACTTCACTTTATGACATTAATCCATATTAATTGACACGTATAGATGAGAAAATGTGAGAAACACGTCGTGTCTGAATAAGGAAAAACTTCATTAGATGACAAGTAGGATTCGCGAGTTTCTCAAATAGAATTCTTTCATAAAGGGTTTCTCTAAAAAGAAATTCCGACCGAACAAGTTTGAAGTGTTATAGCGGTAAAAGTGCCTGCAGTGGAATAATACAGAAACCGAGCAGTGAAATATAGGTCACTTGCGGAAAGTGAGTTGACAACAGGTTTAATGCAACTCGAGCCAGGTCGACCGTGGGTCAAGTCTCATTTTTGAGGTTTTGTGACTTTTTGCTCAATGCTTTGACCTTTCAAGTGTTATCATTCTCAGAGCTGCAAAAATCGCATTTTTAACGGCGTGATTTTGTCACTTAAAAACATGTTATAATATTGATATTAAAAAATCCCTTTACATGTATAAATAAAAAATAAATTATATAATTTTTTTCTAGGAGTGAAAACAATTTATAAAAATATTTTGTTATCTTAAAATATTACATTATATATTTTCATGTACATATATTTATCGGAGAATAATAAAAAGAAATATACATAAATTGTCTATATAGATGCTTTATATTAAAGATTCTCATCTTCAGATAAATTCGATGACTTTGTAGCTCTCTCCTAAGTCTATAAGCTGAATCATCTCTTCGAAATTAAAAATGTTCTACTTATTATATATATCATAAATAAGCTAATAATAGAAAGTAAATATAATTTTATCTTTTTTTTAATACATCAATTTTTAATACTTAATTGCAATTAAAGAAAATAAATTTAAGAAGAAAACAAAGAATAAATGAGCAAATTTCGCTAAAATGTGAATTAATACAACACGATTATTCTTCTTCGATTACGGATAGCGTTTCAAATTGTATAAATCTCGATTCATGAATCAGACAAACGGCACGTGTCTTTCCTGGTAATAACAAAACGAACGATTACGAAATCGTCCAGGAATAGTACACTTGCATACAGTGCGATATATTATGCATTGCTCGAATAACCCGACTGCGTTGACCGTGGCTAGAATTATCGAACGACTTTCGAGGTCAGGATCGAGCGGCGTAGCGAATGGATCATGCGGTCACGAGCAGTGGTCATGACAACGAGTGAGAGTTTCTTTGTATAGATCTGGAGCCGGAAGTAGCGGTAATCCATTTTCTCGGGCTCAACTTTCCATCGCGATCATATGGGATACGTACCGCGGCTTGAATGTGATTGACATTCTATGTGTGTATTTTCACTACTTAAGTTCAGTATCAGGACATATAAAAAGATAATCGTCTTTCATAGTAGTATAAAAATATTTATTTGTTACAATAAATATACAAAAATATATTTTTTATTTACATTAGAGGACAAATTTTATAGCACAGTCCGCTCGCTTTGCCTTACGCCTCTCCGCGCAAAATTTTGCGCGAGATACATGAATGTATCTCTTGATAGGAATAAAAAATAAACTGCGCTTAGAAAAACACAAGAATTTTAGGAATAATGTTTTCCAACATTAAGATAATGTGCAAAATGCTCGTCACACATGACCGACAATTAAAACTACAATGAATTTACAACAAAACAACTGCGCTTATTATAATATGCTCGATGTTATCTTGTCAAATTATATGCAATAACAAACAGAAAATGCAACGAATGCTTGACACAATTAAATAATTGCAGTAATTCTTTTAATTGCATCAAACAAGTATTAGTAGTATATGAATGCCGCGAAATAAACTTATTATTCATGATATCAGCTGCAAAGAAAAAATCATACTTTAGAAAATTGCTTTTGCATGATGTTTTTCTCACAAGTTAATTGCATTTAATTTTCCATGATATACGTACGAGAAAGTGGAATTAGATTCTAAATGCTTATACACGACCTATAAATTCAAAAAATGAACATGTTTTAATTATATAACTATTGTTTAATTAAATAATGAGCTATATACAAAAACCTTATTCGCACAAAACCGAAATTGAAAAAATCCTTTAGTAAAAAAAAGTTGCTTATCTGTTGTTTACTTAATATATGATTAACGTTTATATATAAAACTATCAAAATCTTTTATATGTATTTGTAGGGAATATATATGTGAAAAGAGCGATTTGTATTACAGCGAAATTTTTTCACTCGTTAAAAACAAATAAAATTTGACACTAAAAAACGATTGTTGTGCGGAGCGTAGCTCTTTTTATCTCGGCTCAAAACTCTCTTGTACTCTGAAAGAGGAAAATGAAATCGTTTATCGTGAAAAAAGTAAATAAGCAATGTGGCACAGCATCATTAGCACATCAAAATCACGCGACTGCAATAGTTACTTTCCTTACTATACTTTCTTCTTCAATCTTTCCCTCTCTCTTTTCCGCGCGGGTAAACAGACAGTCTCGATGGTCGCAATGCGACTTGCGATACATTTGCGAAGAAAAAAAACGAATGAGGACGCGTCATTTCCATATTTGCGCCGGTTTAGTTTGCGCGTAAGAAGGCGCGTAACTCCACGGGTTACTCGACAAGGCGGGCTTCTGCAGTTGGTGCGCGATGTTGGTATAGTAGTACACTGGATAGACTGCTTTTACCGGTTTGTAGAGAACGGAATTGATCAGCGCGGTCTGCACGCTAGACGATACGGCTGGGGCAGCTTGCATCGGATACACCTGAGTGGGATTCACCGGTAGCACGGGATGCAAAGCAACCGGGTGCACCGGTGTCGCGAGAGGATGCAGCGGGGCAGCAATAGGTCGTATCGGCTGAACTGGCAGAGCTATCGGTGTAATCGCCGGCGTCAAAGCGACTCCGGGTAATTGAGGTTGATTTGAGGAAGCGGACGATGGTGTTGTTGCCGCGGGGGTTGACGGTATTGATCCGTATACTGGTTTCTGAGGTGGTTCCGTGGGAATTGGTATTCCAAAATGAGTAGGCGACGAGCCAGAAGATTGCACGGGTTTTATAGGTCCAGACGCGAAAATACTGGTGCTGTAACTAGGAACTAAGTTGGTTCCCGTGATGAAGCTTGGCACAAATCCGCCATAAACAGGAATTCCAACGGGTGATACAGCCGCAGGCGATGCAGGTTGATTAGGAGCGGGTTGCGATGATATTACTTGAGTGGTACCGTCGCCTTTGGATGATTGTGGAGGTTGAGCAGTCGGCACTTCAGCTACTGTTGTCGTTGTCGTAATCGGCGTTTGCGCGGTAGTCGGAATGCCGTAACTAAGTGGAAATCCCAAAGGATTGACTGTGGTTCCTGGCAGAAAAGGAGACTGAGTGAAAACGGTACTTCCGGATCCAAAAGTTTGCGGAGTTGTAGGAACGTTTGTTTTTATTTGCTGATTTATTGAAGCCAAAAGATCTTGATTTTGAATAAAACCTGCGTCGTTCTGAGCGTACCTTCCTGCCGCATCCGTGCTCGGAGTAGTCTGAGCCTCAGCCAAGGCCTGCTGCAGTTGCACGATTAATCGATCCTTTTCCAGAGATTGAACTTGCTCCAGAGTTTCTTGAGAATTGAGAGTTCCCGATGCATACGAGGGCAACGCACCTCGGAATCCTTGAGGACTCTGAGAGGTGCTCTCGAATTTTCCAAATTGACTATTTGAATTCTGATTACCGATATCCGGAAATTGATCGTTGCCGGGTGCAAAATCTTGATTGCTCGCAGGTGCGCCATAAAGTTGCTGGATTGCGTGTGCATTTTCAGATAGAAACAGTGCGGCATCGGAAATCTGTTGATTCTGAGACTGCGCGAAGTTCTGATTCTGCAAGTTTGTATTTTCAAATTGTCCGTGACCTAGAGAATTCTGCGGTGAATGCGTTTGCGGTGTAAAATTGTCTGTCGAAGAGTAAGCTGGTAATTTCTGATTTTGCGGCGGTAAGTAATTGGCTGTATGCATGCCGAACGGCTCATTATTCTGACTGGCGATCGGATTCGCTTCCGCGAAATCGACGTTTCTAATCGGACTCGGAACTTCCTGCTCTACCAGCTCGTCATTGAAACTGATCGGCTGTTGCTGATGCTGCAATTTGTTTCGATGTTGTTGAGCACGATATCTATGCGCATTCGGACCGGAAGGTGAATGACTCGGCGATCCGTATGTTGTAAATGGTTTGCCTAACTGACCAGAAAGTTTAGATGCGACTTGACCTCTAGATTGATGCGCTTGTATACGAAACCGAGAAGTGACACGGTTCGGTCTGTTGTAGGCATATCCGGAATCTCGTTTCCGTTGAACATCGGGTAACTCAGAATCGGAGTCGACATCAGCTTTATCGAGATTTACAACTTCCAGTTTCGTTACTTCTGGCTTTTCAATTGTGGTTTTCTGCTCGGCTCGAGTCAGCGAAAGCACCAATGTAACAATACAGACAATCTAAAAATCAAATAAATTTTCTTTTACACATCAATATTCTATAAAAAAATTAAAGAAATATTTAAAATAACGAACATAATAAAATATATTTTACTTTTAAGAATATGAAAATAAAATAAGTATATTATTTAATATATATAGTAAATTAATTAAGAACGTAAAAATTAATAATCTCTTAAATATCTTTTTATTATTTTTAAAATCTTGTTTATCCTTTTGTAGCGTTTATAAATACAATTATTAATAATAAAATTTTTCAAAAAATATAATATTAAATACAATATTAAATTTTTATGACCGGACACTCACCAGAATGTGTCGCATTTTTGTAATCCTTATTTCACTTATAACACTGCACTAAAAGAATATTCGATCTAGCTCAACAGGAAACTTGCGCTATTTCCCACGAGGTCTCGACATTGAATTAGACGCGAACCAAGAACCTAATTTGTTCGAGGATGGACAGTCCTCAACGACTAAGACCACAGCTATACTTGCACATGTATAAATACAATCGGGTCGCGACCATTCACGAATTACAATAGACTTTCTTACCGGCTTTCATCGATCAAACTTAAGCAATACTGTTACGGATTCGTGATGTTATACATATCGATGCAAAGTACATCGTATATTCGGAGCGGTCCTGCCAATTGAAATTTCGCGGCTACTTCCCCGAAATTTGTTATTCTCGATTACCTATGTGAAGCAACGACGGGTCAACAAAATGCGGATAAACTTCTCAAGCAGAATTACTTTGATATCTCATATAAAAGAACTTGATCTTTTATAGCGAGTATTTTACATAATATCATTTGAAAGAATAACGCGCACAATCGTGTATACTTTAAGAAAGATATTTAATTCTTATAAGAGAACACGCTTTTTGAATAAATCGGGCATAATTTATACTATTTATAGCACTTAAAAAACGAAGAATTACAATAACAAATCTCTACAACGCAATATTCTGTGAAGAAAAAACTATTGAAGAGTATCTCGAAACAAATTTGTGGAAACCAAATTCCATTAGTCGCGGAATTTCATTAGTTGTGAATCAAAAGCAAAGAGATATTTAAAATTATAATGTTTGCTTTTAATGTGATGTGCGACTTTTCGAGATGAGTCGTGATAAAGAGAAGCTCATAAATCCGTCATCAGCAAAAATACATGTGTAAGAACATGTAAAGAGTCGAAACTTGGATCCATCATTCCGTCGGCTCTTGTCATTCGTAAATTACGGCCCCAATAGAGAATGTAAAACGACAAGAGGAAACTAAGTGTTGTCGTGAACTTCCGACGAAGATGTTGCACCTTTGCATGAAACGCAAAGGACTCCTTCGTGATGGCATTCTCGTCACGACCATCCGTCTCCTCATCATGTCCAGTGAAAGTTTCCGGCGAGTAAAATCTCTCGGATCACAGAGAATACGGAATAAGCGCTCGTTTATAAGAATATATTTGTATTGTGTGATGTAAGATTACGCGTAAATCAGACGCATGCAGAACGCGCCCAACGTGTTGATTCCGACGCCTCTTGAGGTATTCCGGACGTCTGCGTGTTACGCGGATTCAAGTGTAGCATCGCGAATAAAAATTTTACCTACTAAAATTTACATACTTTGTTTGAGCAATCTTAAACTAAACTTGCACGACCTTTGTGCGTTTTATATATGAGAAATTATTTCATCTAGAAGAAGAAATAGAAATATAAAATAAATAATATATTTAAAGGTAGATAATTTATGATATTAACTTTTGCTTTAGGTGGCAAAGTTAATTAATTGTATACATATAGTAATAAATACGTATAAGTAAGAACGTTTCACAAAACATTATTTATCTCCTAGCTGTAAGCGTAGCGATTTTGCAGCGATGTGGTTCCTGAAGGTTAACAACAGTAAAAAGTGTAAAACCAGAAATCAAATTGAGTAACGGCTACAGATGTCCTTCTTCGATCAGAATTCAAATAGTCACATTTGGAAGTCAAAATGTAGTTTTAATTATACAGTAAATAACGCAAGATACGTGTGGAACATAAATCGCTATAAATCGTGCGTTTACATTTTTACGACGATGTTTGTCAGTTATTGATAAATTTTTATTTTTGTTTCAATTTATGACAAACATATCTACATCCATATATATGACAAGCATATATCTGTATATCTTTGTAATATCTACAATTTTATGGCATAGTTTTTTTATAACGATATCAGTCATTTTCGTTAGACTTTTTTGTATCACGCTTGAAAATTCACGGTGCTATCCGACAGCGTGTTATGCTTTTAAATTCTTTTTGAGTTGCTATAGCAAAAAACGTTTTAAACTTCTGGGGTCAAAGAGTTTAACATGACAAACGCAAGTGCATGCAATAAACTCGCCGTATGTTAGCTATGAAAATCATGTTTGCGCATTGAATGTATGTATGTATGTTATTTGCTGCGATATAAAATACATACATACATTCTAATTAATGCTGTCATTAAAATTTGCGATACCTTTCTATCGCAATTGTCATAGAATGATTACGTGGCTTAATATGTGCCTCATGTAATATGAATCAAATAAAATTTCTGTAATAAATCTTGTGGTTTAGTAAAACCACTGTGTTTCACACAATGTGTAATATTTCAGGATTAACGTTACGTACTGAAATATGTACATTTGCTACATTAGAGTATAATCACTCATAATGGTTTGCAGATATTCGGAGTACATGCATTATTTTAGATATATTTATTACCTTACAAAAAAAATAAAAAGAAGATAACAAGTTATTAATAATCAAACTTTATGTATTTATTATATATTACACACACACACATGTACATGTAAATTATATATATATATATATATATACAATTATATATTATATATATACACACATTTTTTTTTATAAAAATGTTCATTATTTTGACGAGTCAATGTTGTATTTCAAAATGTTGAAGTTGTGTAAAGACTATAATTAGAGACAGGAAAGATAAAATTTGCGCAAAAAATACTCTCATTCTGTTCACATATATTTATAATATTTTATTTGTTATAAAAAATACATATAGCTATTTATAGCCAAATGTAAGGTCAATTTTTGTAATTACATTATAAAAAATCGCAATTTAAACAAAATGCCTCGAGATCTCTTTTCTTCTCTTCAAAATTTATCCTCTAAAAATTTCTCTTCTTAATCGCAGTTGTCGTAGAATCCAATTGTTGCATCTTAACGGTAGAGATAAGGAGAAGAATGATAGGGATACGCAGAATAGGCAGAATAAGGAGAGTACGCGTATGGCAGTCCGTATCCGTAAGTGGAGTATGGCGAGTAGGCACTATAGGTGTATGGCGAATAGGCACTATAGGCATATGGCGAGTAGGCACCATGGTAGGCGTATGGTGAGTAACCATATGCATCGAGACCTCTCTTGGCCTTAGTTTCGGTCTTAACTTCCTTCGGAGATTCTTTTTCAGCCGCCATGGCAACGGCGAAGAGAGCCACGAGAAGAACAGCCTGAAAGATACATTAGTTCACCGATTAATTAAATTGCTATCGATGTTTCTTTTAATTTCGCCCACAAATCGAAAGTAACCATTTGATTTCTAAGAAGTACACTTCTACCTATATTGAAGATGTTAACGATTTTGTACAGAATATATGTGTAAAAGAGAGAGAAAAATAAATAAAAATCTAAAAGTTTTTATAATTAGCTATAATAAATTCGCTAAGTAATACAAATAAAACTTTGCAGATAAAAATTAAGATAAATGCGCTTAATTAATAGGTTAAAAATCGATGAAAAATCTAACTATATAAGAAATTTCAAAAGTTATTTGCAATAAAAAAGATACGTAGCAAATTTTTTTCATATGGACAATTCACATTCATTGAATGAACAGCAAATATCGAAATAAGATTTCACGGAAATGCGAGATGGCGAGGTAAAATCACAACCTGCGTTAATTAGCTACTATCAGTAGCCTGTGAGAGCAGGAATATTACACAATGCAACCATGAGTACCACGAGTTGATCGAAGCAGGAACGCGTAGCTGATCAAGCCGGCCGATTTACAGATAATAGTGGTAATATAGTAATTAGCCTACTTGGCGAAACATGATATCAGTGAGAGTTTTCAGTAAAAATTTATCAGAATTTTACATGCGATGCACGATTGCACATATTCGGTATATAGACTATCAACACAATCACAATTTGCCAATGTGTTTCACTGATACTTTAGCAATTAGTAGCCAAAAGGCGGAAGGTACTGAAGACAATATTATTAAAATCTAATCGATACTTACGGCAAAGAACTTCATGATTGCTTGATGAGTAGATCAGCTTCTGATGAACAGTAACCGAATGATGGTTCTGCTTTTCGGCGGATTGGCTTATATACCCGAAGATCCGATCGTTTTGTACGTGTCAGTAATCGAACGACCAATGTATAAGCATACGCAGTTTGTGTGTATGCGTGTTCTGCGAGTGTTCAGAACGGGGTGGTTCTACAAAGCGATATATTGTTTACGCATTCTCATACATAATTCGCGGGAGTGTCTGGTCATCTTCGTCGTCGTAAACCACCCAGTCCGCCAATCACGTTCGCGTGTTCGGAGATGTGCCCATGTAACTTGAATTGATGGAACTCGGGTGAGGCAAGAGACCTTGGCGATCAGCCAACTACAGAGGAAAGTGTTTTATAACGATGACTTAATTAAAATCATTATAGAAGCGTGTGTGAAGTAATAATTATGTCAGTATATTACACATTACGGTAAGTTTTGTAAAGAATTTATTTTATATAAAAAGTGTAGTTATACTGTTTCTTAAATTTCTACTTACATACGTATGTATCTATATCATCTGTCGTTAATTTGTTTCTTTTGTGCTAGAAATTTTTGTAAAAAATATTTAAGTAATGTTTAAGCATTGTTTTAAACTGATTCTTAATGCTCTTTAATCAATGTACAAATCTTTGATATATGTGTCGTAATCACGTTCTGTTTATTCTTACTCTAGCACGTTCGATCTTATAAATCATGTTCTGTTTACGTTGCTCACACGTACGTCTTGTAACGTTAGGCAGATGATTACGAAAAATTGTAATTAATCACATTACGCGTATACATATTTGTTCCAATATATCGATAAACATTGCAGTACAACTTTGATGTCACAAATATTCATTTTAGTATTTATAGCATATTTAATTAACAATATAAAGTATGTAATGAAGTCATTTTATAAAATTATTGAAAAGCGAAGAACATATATGTATATCACTTCATAAAATATATTAAAATCACATTTACACACAAGTATTTGTTAATATTCTTTATACACGTATTTACATAAATATTGTTTTTATTTATTAATTTAAATGTAAATTTATATAACTTTTAACAGAGATTATTTGCTTTTTATAATAAAAATCACAACAAAACTAGTTGAATATATAATTAATTTGTTAATTAGATTATAAATCAGTCACAAATAGGAACGCAATAATATTGCAATTAATTCAGAAACCTGTTCAGTCTAGAAAGGATTGAAAAATGTCTGACACAAAAGATCAAGGACACGTTTTAGTTACGAATCAGAATACATTATCACATACATTATTCTTAATTATACTTGCTTAACTTCATAGTTATAATGCTGTAAAAGTATTTATAGTATAATACCATAAGTTGGAATCTTTAGAAAAATCAGAGTTTCTATATTAAAAAAAAATAAAAATAAAATACCTACCGATTTGTGCATTCGTGTACTGTATGTAAGATACTGATAAATTTTTATTAGAACAGTACAGTAAACTCTTGACATCACGCGTAAAAAATTGTATTACGTTTTATAAAAATTGCAATTTTATATTACACCTAAGCATAATAAGTACTTCATTATCTTCATTATTGTTTCTGTATCTGTATAAAGAGACTGTGTATAATTTAAATCATATATATCTGATTATTTTCACGTTGTTTTATTACATGTGATATATAGCACTCATTTGCAAAATAAAAAATTATATAATGTGCAATAAAATAAGAGCAAGATTAACAATATCATATTATGAGAACATTAATAAATTAACATATCTAATATTTTCAATTCTTTCGTTTTTTACAATATAATATTTTTACTGTTACTTATGTATACAAATTTATTAATAAATGTGTAATTGTAATAGTTATTATTTAGTGCATTTATTAAAACTAAACTAATTTCGTAGAAATAGAAATGAAACTTGCAACATTCAGAATAGTTTATTATATTAAAAAAAGTTAGATCATCCAATCTACTTAATTAATATACACAATACAATCTGCCGAGAAATATTAACGTTATACTTTCAAAACCTACTTTCAATACATGACCAACACAAGATTTTATTTCAACGTCAACGTGATAAACGTTCTTAATGTAGTTTGATCAAAATTGTCAGAATATTAAATGACACCTATACTCGAATGACTTATGTACGTAGCGAAGTGAGAATTCTCTTCTCGTATGCCAGATATAGTAAAATATAATTTTGTTATTTTGTTATATTATTATAGTATAGATAAGATTGGTATTAATGAGATTTATTGAAATCTTCATACAAATACATAGCAT
>QVOA01003387.1:0-36378 GCA_014825685.1 Pseudomyrmex cubaensis | reverse complement strand
TTTTTTTTTTTTTTTTTTTTTTTTTAACTTACTGTGCATCTGTCGACGTGAACTGTAGGTCTCGCAGAGGGATACAACAGAAACATTAGATTTATGCCGACTCCCAACAGAATGCCATACTCCACACCGATGACGAGACAGAACAAGAAAGTAACGAACATCGGTATGAGATCCTTTTTGCTCGATTTCCACATTAATTTCACAACTTCGTACTCGATCATGTATATTACGGCGCAGATAATTACGGCCGACAACGAGGCTAGGGAGGGAAAAAAACCAAAAAAGAAGCGTACAAATTACACACAAATTAGCATGTAGCTTGCGACGAAGCGTGTCTTTCGCGCGCTACCTCTTTACGTACCTTTCGGAATGAAATAGAAATACGGCGTTAGCAGGCTTAGAGCCAGTAAAATCAGGATCCCGGTGTAGAGTCCGCCCATTGGAGTTTTTACGCCGCTCGCGTGATTCACCGCCGACCTACTGAACGATCCTGTGACCGGCATGGAGTTCGCGCAAGATCCGAGAACGTTGCAAATGCCGAGCGTAATTAGTTCCTGCGTGGCGTCAACTTTGCCGCCGTTAACGAAAGCTTTGGCGATGGCCACGTTGCCGAGAACCGCTATTATTGGCACCAACGCTATGGAG
Source organism: Pseudomyrmex cubaensis (assembly GCA_014825685.1). Taxonomy (NCBI): domain Eukaryota; kingdom Metazoa; phylum Arthropoda; class Insecta; order Hymenoptera; family Formicidae; genus Pseudomyrmex; species Pseudomyrmex cubaensis. Next base: position 35,733 of record QVOA01003387.1, on the reverse strand, counting down.
GTGCCCAATTCGGAACACATTTGCGTGAAGGTAAAGGTCTGATTGTTTACTTGCGTGGAGAAAGGCGGAAGACCGAACGAGGGAAGACCGGATCTGACCGGACCCGTCAATATGAACGGGGATCCGTACTCGGACGCGTCGTACTTGTAAGCGATTACGGAACAAATTATAACAACAATAGCGTTTCGCGCCGTCGACATCAGCCATATCGTTTTCTTGAGCACTTGATACTTTCTTGACTGATAATTCTTATCGCGCAATTTTATATCTTTCATTTTCTGCGAGAAAGCACACACACGTCAAATCACTCGTCAACAGAATTGTTGCACAACATTTATTGCATAATAGGAACGAGTTAATTTAAGTTTTACCCTGAACAACAGTAGAACCGCGATGCAGGAGAAGCTCATCCCGGCGTCCCACAAACTCGTGTCGCCGATATTTTGAAACACCTTGGTCACGGTGTCCAAAAATCCTTGTGACGAGATTTTCAGACCCAACAGACCCTTGAGTTGCGAGGCAACGATTATAACGGACGTTGCCGATGTGAATCCCACGGTAACCGGTATCGAGATAAAGTCTATAAGTACACCTAAAAAAAAAAAAACGTTTTCTCGTGTGAAAGACCTGATCGGTGATCGAAAAATGAAGAGTATTTTCCATTTGATCTCGAAGCATCACGTACCTAAACGCAAACACGCCATCAGTAACTGCAGACAACCGGACAGGAACGCGAGAAGTATAGCGAAGTCCGCGTTTCTTCCCTGCACGTAATCGTGCGTCATTAGAGCCATGAGCGCGGTGGGACCAATCGTGATGTCTTTGCACGAACCAAATATCACGTAAACTATTGCTCCCACAAATGCCGAGTAGAGTCCGTACTGGAAGCAAACGGAGTATTAGCGATCCGGTTTTGTTTCAATATATTATTCGAAACTGTCAAGATAACGAAATCAGTTGTGAAACACAAGGAGCAAAACAACTAAGAATCTTGAATCTTGAGAACTTTTCAAGCAGGTGTCGATTTAATTTGTGAAATCAAATGTTCCTCAGAGTTACACGTAGCATAAATTTATACAAAACAACACGGCAACGGTTTTCAATTCTTTTAAGCCGTTCGTCTTTTTTTTTTTTCGCAAGAATACACACGGTTTTAATCTGCGTTGCTCGATAAAACCGACGTGGAGTATATGATGCACAGAATTATCAATGAGAAAGTAGATAAAAAAGGCCAGTAGATAATTAAAAGTCGAGCAACACCTAAATGTTAAAAAAAATCGTAATTTATTCTTATGAAAAAACTAAAAAAAAAAACAAATTGACCTAATGGCCGTATTCCACCAGTGACAATAGTTTACTTCATTGTTGTAAAAACAAATTTATAAGACGTTTCGATACTTTGGCATTTTGCACGCGAGAAGGAATGTGTGATTTTGGAGAGAGTTAGCGGTTTTCTCTGTTAGAAACTGAGGAGATCTTCGTAGAAGCGCCAAGAGATGTGACACTCATTGTCGTGTTTGCTGTTTTTGACTCTCCCCGAGTTGTTGACACGCTGTAACTGTTAAAATTAATGTGTAAAAGTGGAACACGGGACCATTAGATTGATTTTTTTTCGCGTTTTCTCTTTTCGGCTTGTTTCTTGATTAATTTTTCTTCTAAATAAACGCTCGACTATTTTAATTCCGTTCTCGAGACGCAAAGAAAACTTCGTCACTGCAATACCTGAGGTTCCAAGCCAGCCAGTGTCGCGTACGCGAGTCCCTGCGGCATAACGGTAAGACCGACCGTGACGCCGGCTATGACGTCGCTCAGACATTTTTCCGAATTATATTTCGGCAGCCACGCCAAAATCGGCAGGCGTCTCGACGCTAATTTCGCCAGCCGATCGACGCAGGTCCCTTTCTTCCAACGGTCGGTCCCGATCGCCATTCTGAATTCAATCATTACGGCATTACATTCATAAAAACAGATTTTAAACGAAGAGGAAAAAACATAATGTAAAGAGCTCAACGTTAAAATCGCAATCGCTGCATCGCTGCTAGCGAAATTAATCTCTTACATGCGTGCGCGTGTTGGTTTCGAATGAATCAACAGCGTTATCTGGACCGCGCGCGCTTATTTCTCTGCGGATGCGATTAACGAAATGCGTATAAGCGACTCCGTATAGGATTTCGTTCTTAGAAGCAAAACTTATGCCGTAGATAAAAGAGAAAAAAATGTTAAATCACAAACCAACACCACAACAATACTTGATCGAGATTGAAGAGTTCACCAGGCTATGCTTCGAGATGCTTTCACCGGGAAAAAAACGGGATTTCGCCCGCGAGCACGCGTGTACTTTTCTCCGTGAAGTTCTCACTATATTCGTGAAAAAACGTGTGCGTCTTATCTCGCAAAAGATTTTGCGGTCGAGCACTTCGTGTTCAAAGATTTGTTCGCGCTTGAGAAAAATTCCGGCGAGCCGCAGACTGAAAGTAAGCCAGTCCCGTCGAGCCGCTTATATATCCATCCGGATAACGAGCCGAACTTACATTGGCCGAGGAAAAGTTGGCCGTTAACCTTCGCACTTCTTCTGTGTGAGAATCAACCGAAAAATGCATCAACCGACGATATATGCTCTTCTGCGCGCATTGCCGAATAATTGATGAAACATCTGTTCGGAATTTGAATATTTAATTAATTTAACAATCTCACGAATATATTGTGCGCGTCGAATTGAGCGATGCATGTGCAAAACAAACGAATACTCTTCTTCGATGTCCTTTCTAGTTTTATTGGAAATTAAATAACAAACACGTACACAAAATTGCCAAATAAAAATTACCACGAGATTAAAATTTCCATATAAGATTGAATTACAAGTATATTTCATTTTATTAAGAAAAAAAAACTCCAAGGATAACTGAATTAAGTGCCCGATAATTCGCATGCGATATACTTTCCAGATAACGAAAAAAACTCGCGCAAAACGCGCCGCGTAACAAATCGCCCAGCCTTCGACGCGTTTTCATGGTGTTGGCAATTTACTAACGCGCGTTTCTTCTTCTGTGCAATATAATCGTCGCGCGATTTAATACCGCGATTATTCTTGACTGAACATACGTATCTGAATCTCACTCCGATCGCAAAGAATCGCGCGTTACGAGTCGCCGACGAACAACAACAGCGGACGTCTCGCAGCTTCCCTTTTTTGCGATACATTTATCCGTATCGGTCCCATTGGATCGCCGGGCTCACGTCGCTGGTGACCATAATTCTCCAAACGATTCGCCAATCTGTTTACAAGAAAAAGCACACACCTTTGAACCCGAATACATACGTTTAATACACGCGTTTTCGTATTCTCTCTCCTTCGAGATATTTTCTAACGAGACACGCGAAATCTCGAATACGATACAGGGGTAATCTAATCGCGGCATTGTCAGCGACGGACATCCTCGCGTGCAAGCTTACGCTGGCAATTTGTGCGACGTCTGTCATTTCGCCACAGTTTGCGAACTGTATACTTTTGAATGACACACATATAGATGCGAAATTGCTAGGCAATTATTCTGATAAGTAGCTTGAAGGACGCGCGGAATTGGACTCCGAACACACACACACACACACGCGCAAGTATAGTAAAATTCTAATATCATCTCATTCAAGTGTCGATATCACAGAAACGCTTGTAATGCTACTTAACGGTCTAAGACTTTGCGAGACATTTTTGTTGAAAATAAAAAATGTACGTCTTTTGTTTCGACAAACTGACAACATTCGCGAATGTGACAATTCGAATCCACTTTTAAATATCGTCTTTTTTATTATTTAAGCAAACATTTGTCTAAATTGTCTCGGCAATAAATTTTGTTTGACACATTTTATGTTTAACTTAACCTAAAAGCGCTTGCGATCTCGCGAATGTTGTCAATCACGTCGAGACAGATGATATTGATTCAGAATGTGAAAAACAAACTGTGTATACGCGCACCAAAACCCAAGTAAAATTAAGCGTGAAGATACATAATTAACATATATTAACTATTCATGCTAAAAAGCAACGTGGCACAGCAACAAACACGTACCTCTTTCCAATCGACCGGCATTTACTCGAAGTTGTCAACACTTGTCAATGAACACCAAACGAGCAGGCTTGCCACCGACGACGAGAGAAAATACCTGAGAGAATAGCTGATTATCTAGGGATAGAGTATACGACTATAGATTATGATAGAATGTAATGTAACAAAACGCAAAACTTGAATAAAAATTGTCTCTTCCTTATTTCAAACATTTAATGTATGTGCTACATTTTTTAACCACACCTCATACAGTAAATATTACTGTATTTGACAGTCCGCAGTCTGTGCAAAGTGGGACGGGAAAATGTGCACACTGTATATATATATTGTATTTTAAAGTATTTTACTGAATAAAGATAAAATTATAAAAAACTTGTGATTGTTCTTTTTACTACCTTCTATATACCTACTCTACAAAATCCTTAGACCTTTACGAAAATACTGAGAAAATATTGAAAAAGTATATCGGAATTTCTGAAAAATTGTATCAGGAGAATATAAGTAAAAGAGGTAAGTGGAACAAATTTTCAAGTGGGCGTGTCAGGGGGCGGGGCTTTCTCCGCCCCCTGACACGCCCACTTGAAACTCGTGCCACTTTCTCGCTAGTTATGTTCTCCTGATACAATTTTTCAGAAATTCCAAGAAATCCCGACCAATTTTTGGAAAAGGTATCAGGAGTCTTTGTGCCACCTCTTTGCTGGTTATGTTCTCCTGATACAAAATTTTAAAAATTCCCGAAAAATTTCTCATTTTTCAAAAATGTTGTATCAGGAGAACATAACCAGCAAAGAGGTGGCACAAAGACTCCTGATACTTTTGCCGAATTTTTCGAGAATTTTTGAAATTTTGTATCAGGAGAACATAACTAGCGAGAAAGTGGCACGAGTTTCAAGTGGGCGTGTCAGGAGGCGGGGCTTTCTCCGCCCCCTGACACGCCCACTTGAAAAATTTGTTCAACTTTTGAAATTTTGTATCAGGAGAACATAACCAGCAAAGAGGTAGCACAAAGACTCCTGATACCTTTGCCGAATTTTTCGGGAATTTTTGAAATTTTGTATCAGGAGAACATAATCAGCAAGGAGGTAGCACTCCTGATACCTTTTCCAGGAATTTGTCGGGATTTCTCGGAATTTCTGAAAAATTGTATCAGGAGAACATAACCATAAAAGAGGTGGCACAAAGACTTCGTTCTCGTGATACTTTTTCAGTAATTTTCGGTATTTTTGAAGAAGTGTTAAGGAAGACAGGATTTTCATAGAAGGTAGTAAATAAAAAAACGAGCAGGTTTTTTATAATTGTATCTTTATTTAGCAAAGAATTTGTTAAAAGTATCAATGTATATCAATATATATGTATGGTGTGCTCATTTTTCCGTCCCACTTTGCACAGACTGCGGACTGTCAGACGCAGTATTAAGTTTTTTTTATACTGAGTCTGGTGTGGTTAAAAAATGTGACCGTATATATATTGCATAACAATAGGTTTTTTTTTTATAAGAACACAGCAGAAAACAGAACCAACAGATGTATCGACTGAGAATGTTCGTAGACAAGTGGCTGCGACGTTCCATTGTGCGCCGCTGAGCACAGTAGCACCCGGAAACGTAACAGTTGAACCACGTGTGTCGTCGTGGCCAACGCTCGTTTTTCTCAATATTTCTTCTTCTTCGTCTTCTTTTTTCTCTACAAAGAAACGCAATTGTTCATGCGCGTTAAAACGTTCTAAATAAGGGACGGAAACAAACAAACTGCTAAACAATTTGTCAATTTGAACAAATGACATAAGAGCCTGCCGATAATTCAATTGTTAAATTGTTCCACTCGCAGAATTTCCCTATGCGACCAGCCAATTGGCGTCTTCGACGGCTAGAGTGGAAAGCGCAACAGGAAGGTTTGAATTTTTCCTACAGTCACACACACACATTCCTGTGTCTTTTATCATCGTTCGTGATATCTGTACTTGTTGAAACACGAGCACGTTGAGAGCTACGTTGTTTTTTCCCTGCGGATATCCTGTGCGTTCTTCTGCGTATTCGAGTCGCTCGGCGATTGTCGCAAGTTCGTCTGAAAAAAAAAACAAACAAAGTAAGCCGCTTTTACATTAGTAGTAATTTAACAAACGATACTACTTTGAGATGCACGAATATCGCACGCGAGCTCATCGGTGTACCGGTTGCTGCGCTGTCTCTCAATTACGTGGTACTTCAGAATTGTTTGCCGTTAGAGAACACAAATGGTTCGCTGTAATCACGTTGCACGAAATGTTAGAAACTGGTTACACGAGTTAATCTCTGTGTGTGGGTTGAATTTCTTGCAAAGCAAAAAACAAAACAAAAAATATCTTGCAAACATCTAGCGAAAATCTCTCGAATTCTTGTCTTGTAAACAATTTTTTATACTGATGTGGTATCTCGTACATATAAATTTGTTAATGTGATTCTCAAGTACACACAAATGCCAAATATATTTTATATATTGCATAAATATTGAGTGTTGAATATTTGGTGATAGGTAAGATGGATAATACTGATAGATATTTAAAAAAGACCTCCAAAGTAGAGCAGGAGGCAATGTTCAAGAACAGCAAGCTGCAAAATATTGAAAAAATGCAATGGCTGAAAGCTACATCCTATTCGCCAGATTTGTATGTTCAATTCTTACTTCCTTTCTGTTGTGTAGTGCATGTTTATGGTAACAGTATTTATTTTTTTGTCTGTACATATTGATGTATTGTTTGTTGGTAATCTATTCTTTTTGTTGAGAGTTGATAGTGTTATATATACATGTATATTATTATTAAGCATTATATGCACGGAGAATAAAGAAAGAGTGTGAAAATAAGTATAAAAATATTAATTGTAATAAGAGAAAGTATTGTAGGAAATATAAAGACTACTATGATTATATAGAAATAGAAAGTTAAAACATATTTCTTATAAAAAGATTGACTTTGCAAGTAAAAAATATAATTTGTAAGTTGGGAATAGTTTGTACATGTGTTTTATGAAAATATTAATATTTTTTTACTTTATTTTTACCAAGTTGCATACAAGTTGTTACGTGTGATCAGTGGATTCAAGATCTCTCTTGTTTTTCTTTATTTTAGTGAGAGGAAGAGAAAAGGTATTTCTAAGAAAATACATGTTGATACAAATACTGAAAAAGCGGATGCAGTTTTATTAAAAGACAATATCAAAGCGTATTCTGCTAAAGAATCTGATAAAAATTTATCCAATGACTTGGTGCCAAAAAGTATAAATGAGAACACACAAAACGAAGACATAGATATAATTACTCTGATTTCAAATACGAACAAGTTGATCGATCAAAAAAAGAAGGAATACGAGATATTAAGTATTGTAGAAAGTATTGTGTCGGCACAAGTGGAAGCTGAGTTTTCTGCAGACAAGAATCAGACAGATCCAGCGGATATGTCGCAAAACAATGAAACTGTTACAGAGTAAGTATGAGAAAGACCTTGTAACTTTGTTTTTATGGACTGGGTTATGAGGAAGATTATGATTTCATGTTAAAGACTTAGAAATGCTGTATGTTCAAATGTTTACAGGCCTCAAACAGCTGATCAAGAAGTGGCCTCAGTAAAACAATCCGATGGCAATAATAATTCCACATCTGTAACACTGTTGTCAAAAGAAGATAACAAACAGCAAGCACCTTGCAAAATAACTGATGATGCAGAAGATACAAAGCCATCAGTGGAAGCAAAGAATAAGGGTAACTTTTCAAAAAGAAATTCTATACAGTATTTACAGATAGATTTTAATTTTATGATATAATTATTTCTTTAACAGAGACTTATCGTGTATTTAATAATTTTAGATGTACAAAAACAATCGGGTAGCGCGTCAAAAGTGAAAAACAAAAGTAATACATCGTTATCTAAAATTGGCGAAAAGTCTTCTACTCCTGGTTCTACCAGTTTTAGAAAGACAATTGTCAACACGGCGAAATCGCCGCCTGATCGATTTAAACCCGTGAAGAGTCACGATTGCGTGAAGAAACAAGAATCTCTAAAATACGAGAGAGAAACAAAGAACACTACGCCAAAATCAAGCATGGAAAAGAAAACCTGTGAGACAGAATTGAATAAAACGGTCGATGCTCAAAGCAAATCTACGGACAAAGTAGTGCCGAGGCAACATGTTCCGAAACAATTTGTGTCAAAGTTGAAAGGACAAGAATCTCACAGGAAAAATGCTCCCACCGTCAAGCAAGTTGCTGATAAGAATAAACAAGAGGTAACAACGCCGTTTAAAAAAGAAGAAGCTACGCAATCAAAAATCGCCGATTTGCCTTCAAGTGGATCTGAGCCAAAAGAGGGAAAGACGGTCGGTGAAAAAACATATCAAAACAACAGAAAAGCCACTGGTGGCGGTAACATGAGAAGAAGCACCACGTTTGTTACGCATTACAAAAACTCGGCGTATTCAAAAGTCTCGCAAGGCAAAGACATGCCGAGAAATTTCGATGAAACTGCCACGTCTTACAGAAGAAGCAGTTTGCCGTACACGCCTAACAATCCGAGATTTGACAGGTTTAACAACGGAAACGCTCAACGCAGAGCTATCGTGAAAAAGGAATACGTCAACGAATCTTACAAATCGAATTCAAGAATCGAAGATCGTAGCGCGAACAATGTAGAAAGTTGCAAGAAACAACAAAATGAGGCGTGCAATCAATCGGATCGCATCAAATCGGAATCAAAAAATTCAGAATCATCAAATGATTGCGTCAATCAAGTAGACGCGTCTAATGTAAAACCCGCCAAGACAGACTTGAAGGAACGCGAGAACTCCGACGATATCAACAACGAGAATACGAAACAAGTAACAGCATCAGAACAGCGTGAAAAAGCGGTCGATAAATCTGAAGTCGATGTACCTCAGCAAGATGCAAACAAGGAGATGAAAACTAAAGAAACAAATTCGCCTAGAAAAGCGCAAGTGAACAAGGAAATCAAAAGCGAAGAATCAAATTCGCCCAAACAATCGGTTGTTAATTCTCATCCCAATAAGTTCGCTGTGGAATCGCAAGGCAGTGTGCAGAAATGCGAACAGCCTACGTCAAAAGTAGGAAACGCGGAATACGTGAAGGATGCGAGCCAATTTGTTGGTAAACCAATCACGTGGAACGGCCAGACGTACGACAATACAATTCAGAGGACCATAGCGATGAACGTGCAACAGTCGGTTCAGAACATGCAGTACAGTTTGCAGCAGGAAAGAAATCAAATGAGATCGTTGTACCAACCGCCATTGTGGGACTCAAGCTGCGACAACAAGATTCAACAGTTTCCCAACAACAACATGCGATATTCGCAACTACCCAATACTTTCGACACGACGCAATACGAATACAACGGCATGCAGGCGGCGTTGTGCGACGACGGTGCAACCGTCAACGCGCCGTCCGCGCTGATGCCTATGATGGGCGTGAATGTGGAACAAAATCCAAACATGCTGTACAGATACGAGCCGAACTTGCAGCAACGACCTGTCGCGGCGAGTTCCAATTTTTCCGGACTGACTTCGTCTCAAATGGACGAAGCCAGCAGATGGAGCCCATCGGCGCACAACAGACATCTGTACGTTCACGTCGACCAGTCGTACAACTCGGCGCCCGCTCAACACGCGTACAATTCAACATCTAGCGAACAGTCGTACAATTCAACACCCGAACATTCGATGCATGTTTACAACACCGACCTCAACGGGATGTACACCGCGCAGGCGACGAATTGCATGCCGCACCCGGTGATCTACGCGCCGACCCCGTGCATGCAACCGTGGAATCCGCAATTGCAGTACTCGATACCCGTTGTCTACGCCTCTCCGACTTGCGCGAGTTACGCCATGGTACCCGCGACTGTTAATCAGTTGAGCAATTTCGACAATATCGGCCCGGCGCACGACCAATTCAAATACGTTCCTTACCCGCGGACGAATAATTACGTCAAGGACGCGCACGACGACGCGAACGGTTGCGCTGTACAAATGAGAAACAACACTGCCGACAACATCAAGTCCAATCAGTATTACAAACAATGTCATGACAATTGTCGATTTGTTTATGACACTCCGCCACCGATGTCGCATTCCAGATCGCAGTACGATACGAGTTGCACGTCCTCAACATTGGGCGCGACGCACCAATGCAACGCGTATCGTTCGACGAATCAGAGATATCACAGGCAGAACGCGACCAATTTGAGAAAACAGATGCAGGATCTCGGCTGCGACGACAAGGATTCCGAGGACATTCCGCCGATCATTTCGCCGAAAGAATTCGTGACGAGAAGCGAGTTCGCGCCGCGAGGATCGTGCAACCAGGATCAGTTCAAGAACGTGGGATGTCACACGCCGCAGATGCAAAGGTACAACGGCGGCGGCGGCGGCGGTAGCGGTGGTAGCGGTTTGCGCAGAAACCCATCTCTGCACAATTTTTCGAGAGAGTACACGCCGTCCGTCATTGGCCGCGGTAGGAATAAGAGAATATAAGGGATGAACAAAAATGTGAGATGATTTATATATTAAGAAAAAAACGAAAAAAAAAAAAAAACAAAACCGTAGGTTACGCTGTGATATAAATTTTGGATAAATATATATATATATATATGTATATGTATTTGTGTGTGTACGTATATCTACATTCATATTTATATGTGTATACATGCACGTACGTATATATGTGGTCTGACCAAATTTATATTTTAATATAATCTACCTCTCTACAATTTATTATACTTTCAATTTTTATTGTATAATCTGTAAGAACATCGTTTGTTTGATTTGGGACACGAGAGACGTTCCGAGTCGTTGTTTTGTGGAAAATGCGTGTGTAATGACTCGAAAGATCTCGTGTCGCTCGCTCGCTCGCACACACATGTACAAGCGACACAACCGTATACGATATATAAAATCTTAAACTGAGTTTTTGTTTTTTTTTACGCGAGAAGAGGTGAATATATGTATAATTTACATTTAGGATATTGAAACTGTGTTGTGGTGACATTCATTGTGAGAGAGAGAGAGAGTAATTAAGAGTATTCAATCTAAAAAAAAAACAAAAAAAAACGTTTTCTAAGTTCTTTAAATTGTTTGCAAAAAAAATAATAATATTGTATTTACGAGTGTATCCGAGAGTGTTTTATTTGAGATCGCAATATCTACGGGGACGAGAATTTTTTCAGTTTATTGAGATGTACATACACGCACGCGGAAATGATGTTGTATAATTATATAACAATTTATATTTGGAGGAAATTATCACAGACGCATCTCTGCGAAAAAAAAAAAAAAAGAAAAAAAAATGTAGTTCAACACCAAATCATTTAGCGAGCGAAATATTTTGATTTGTGAAATTCTTGTACAATTTTAAGATGTATGGTTTTTCTTTTGTCACACAAACACGCCCAGAGGAGAACGATTCAATTTCTTAATAATTTTGTATTTTAGTTTTCTTTCCTATATATTATCTATATTTCCGTGTTATATCTTACGTTTCTCGCGTTTGCCCCTTTCCCCTTCCTTGAAGAAAAACTGTATTGTTATAAGAGATAATATAGTTTATTTTTTGGACTGATATTTTTATAAAATAAATATATATTACGTGTTTTGAGTATATGTACAGAGTATGTTGTTTTTTCATTTCTTAACATTCTTATTCGTGTCTGCGTGCGTAAAATACAGCCGAAGCTTTTTTTTTTTTTTTATACAAGCGTGTCTCTCTGTTTATCACAGTCTCGTGGTTATGGTAGTCGAAGTTTTGATCTCGCCGTTCGCATCTTGCGCCGTGTCTTTGATCAACTCGGACAGAACGGCGATCAGATCGACGTCGTCGATCGCCGACAAGATCGTCTCGTTCGAAAACGATTTAACGCTCTTTAGAACGCCGGGATTCGGCCGCAACATTATCAATCGGTCGCCGTTTCTCTCGAAGTCTCTTATCACCATATTAATGCCCTAGAAGCAACAACAACTGATTGCAATTCAATGATACAATAATTTAATTGTTAATTTAACTCAATAATTAATTGTTGCGCGCGATACCTGAGCACCGGTGAAGTCTATTTCGGAAATGTGTCCGCAATCGAGCACAACGTACGTCGTAGGTGTTTCCGGGGAGCTTTGGTGCTCCGATAACGCTCTTGTCAGATAAGTTCTCAGATAATCCACCGCCGGGAACATGAGTCCGGCTGTTGGACGTACCAACACGTAATTTATCGGATTCTGTAAAAACATTCTTTAACTATTTATATATACATCTCTCTCTCTATCGATCCTTGGAGAACGTAATCTTCGAAAGGCTACGGTTGAGTCACTTCCGACTGTGTATTCTAATGAATAATCGAAGAGTCACACTTCGCGTATACACAAATGTATTTAAACAATTTTTTTTAAACTTTTATTATCGGGTCTCGAGTGACTCAGCCATCGCCAACAAAGCGAGCTTGTTTCCTCGTTCTTTGTTTCGCACTTTCGGAGAGAGAGAGAGAATTGCTCGATAATCTCGAAGAATATGATTGTTTCTTACATGTCTGTGTTCGAATTGTATTTTCGGTCGCGCGTTGAGATACGTCAAAATGGCGAGATCGATTACCGTGCCTATCAGTATTCCCAGTTCGACTCCGGCCAACAGGCAAGCGAGAAACGTGACAAGCGCCGGTATTAGATCACGTTCTATAAAAAGAAAAAAACAAGCGGCTCTCTTTATTTAGCTGACGCAAAGACATTTCGATAACTTTGTAATAAATGTATAAATTATATATTCTACGATATGTGATATATATAATTTTTATATATAAAGTTTACACAATACATATAAACTATACATGTATATAGTTTATAAGATTTTGAGAATATACTTACTATTACACCTCCAAATTGGTGGTATTTTGTCAATTTCCACCATAAATATCACCGCGCTAATTATGACGGAGCTTAGCGTCGCTTTCGGGATGTAATAAAAGTACGGAGTCAACAAGCTTAGCGCGAGAATAACGACGGTACCTGAAATAGTTTTGTTAGTTTAGCGCCGTAATTTTCTTCTCACGGTGTGTTAATTATTCTCTCGTTTCAAACAGCTCATCGTCACACAATTTTAGAAACGTTTTAATAGCTCGCGTGTGAGCTGTAAAACGATTTGAGACAAATAATAGATCTTATCGTCAGACACGCGATTGCGATACAAACGTTGTGTAAGTAGAATTTACCCGTGTATATGCCGCCCAAAGGAGTTCTAACACCCGAAGCGTTGTTCACCGCGCTTCTCGAAAAGGATCCTGTGACGGGCATCGAGTGGAAAAACGAACCGATCACGTTGCACAGTCCCAGAGTTAGCATTTCCTGTGTGGCGTCTAGAGTCAATCCTTGTGCTTGAAAAAAAAAGAGAGAGAGAAAACAATGAATAATATTGCATTGCTTCTTCAATATTTTTTTTCTTTATCGGATTTTTCAGAGGAAAATCGCCGATAACGCGACTTCATTTTTTTTTATTGAATTTTTTCAACGAAGTTGAAAATAAAACTTTGGAAACTATTGTCTGTCGGTTCATTCTCTGTTCCGAAAAATAAGAAAAGGAATGTCGCGTCTGTGTCGCCGACGACCACTTTCCTCTGTTCAAACAGATTTCGAAAGTGTCATACAAAAGGCCTTCGCGATGGCGACGTTCCCGATAATGGAAATGAGCGGTATGACCAAAACGCCGAACTTGAAGTTGTCCATCATGTCGATGAAGCTTTCGGTTTGATTGCCAACTGCCCTCGAGATCGGGGGCGGCTCGACGTTCGGCAAACCGGCGTCGATGTGACCCGTGAGAACGAACGGCGCTCCACCGTGTATCTCGAAGATGTAGGATGCAACCGCGCAAACAACGACCACGAGAGCGTTTCTGGCCGTACCGATCACCCAGAAAAATCTTCTCAGCGATAACGTTCCAGCGCCGACTTGGTTTTTCCCCGCGCTTTTTCTGTCCTTCAAGTGCTGGAAAATTAAAGATCGCACGATCATCGCAAATGTTCGCGCTTTCGATCAATGGCTGTTTGCACTGCGGCTAAGAGTTTCGAAACTGCGAATTTGTTTAATTAAATAAAAAGTAAAGCAAGAGATTAAAAAATATTGAAAATAAAAAAAACTAATCTCTATTTTAATTAGCAGTCATTGGATTTTGAAACCCGAACGGTGTTTTGGGGGAAAAAAAGGGAAACGCACCTTCAGAAACAGCAGAATCGGAATGCAACAGCCGGACAGAATCAAATCCGGTATTTTGGTGTCGGTCACGTGAGTCGCCAGTTCGCGCCAGATTTCGACGAAGCTCTCGCCGTGAATGTTCAAACCCAGCAGATTCTTGATCTGGCTGCAGGCGATGATGACACTCGCGGCCGACGTGAACCCGGACACCACCGGTTGCGACACGAACTCGACCAAAAATCCCAAACGCAAGATGCCGAGGAGTATCGTGATGCATCCCGACAGAAAACAAAGCAAGGCCGCGTACTCGGGAATGCCTCTGAAAGAATTTTTCAACGTGTGTTAGGTTTTATTGCGCGTATCTCTCTCACCGTGACGTGATTTTAACGCGAGAAATGCCGTTTGCGTAACGTAGCGCTTTGACAATTCAACGACGTTATGTCACAGACGTTCGCTATTTAATTCTCGCTTGTGATTAGCGCGCCGTTATATGTTCGCATCGCGAACTATTTATATTAACTTGGAGCAAAAAAACGCTATTAATCACTCGCTACTGTTTAAAATCTTGATGTCCGTTACCTCGCGTACGTCCACGTTAGCAGAGATATGAGCGCGGTCGGGCCGATGTTGACTTCTCGACACGTTCCGAAAATCGCGTAAACAAAACTTCCCGCGAACGCGCTGTAAAGCCCGTACTGCGGACTCAGGCCCGCCAAGCCTGCGTACGCTATTGCCTACAAATGTTATAATTTTAAATAAAATTAATTATCAACAATTAATATATTTTTCATTTTTTTATACTAAGTATTATATCTTTAACACGCTACTAATATTGGATGTTGCCAGAGGCGTTTGAGATAAATTACTGCGTCAACAAAGATTTTTTTTTCACTAAAGTTTTGCTAAGATTTGACTGATATTTTTAATAAAACACATATTGCAAGATTCAAAATCTCGATAGCAAGTAAAATTTTTGTCACAACGGATTTTCAATGCGATTTTTTTAAATACTGTCCACGCGCGTGGCTCATTTAAAAAATACTTGAGGTATCAGGGTCATTCCCACGGTGAGGCCTGCAACAAGGTCACCCAGAGCGTCTTTCGGTTTGTATCGCGGCAGCCACTTCAAAATGGGAACGCGATTTTTGATCGCTCTTTTTACATCGATCTCAACCATTGTTTGTAATAATTCTTTAAATAAAAATTAAACAAGTTTTATATTTTTTGCCGTGCAGTTTTAAAGAAAACTGCAAATCCGCCGCGTCTGGTGGCGTTGCGACTGCAAACCGCGCGTTCGATAACGATCACTCACGTAAGCGAGATGCGCGTCTATTGCTAATTGATCGCGGGAAACTACGTCGAACAAACTTTGCACATTCCTCGCGACACCGAGCGAATTTTCGCCGAACATCCGCGCGGCACCAAACATCTCAGAAATGAATTTAAACAAACAAAACACGAAGATATAAAACAAGACGTCGATTGATCAGTTTCGCGGAAAATACCGAACACTTTTTCCTCATTAGTTTCTCGGGTGATTGATTAAAAACACACTTGAAAGACACACCGCATTTCTTCTTGGAACGTTCGATCGCGAAATTGGAATTTGACGCGAAAGTATACAATCGACGTCGCGTTCGATTGCTTTACACTTCGATTCGATCTCTACCTGTTTTGCCGTGCCGATCGCGACTTAACGACTGTTTTGCACACTCACACAACCGTTTCTGCCTCTTTGCTACTTCGCCTGATCGCGTCCACACGACGTTCACGTGTTAACGCACGCGTTTCCTCTTTCCCCCCCAAGTGACATTGTAACTAAGATTAGTGGGTTCGTATTATAGTCAATTTGTTCGGCAAATTAATGCCTTTCATGGCGCGCATACACCCTGACTAACGAGGCTTTTGGGCTCGCCGTCAGGTAGCGGATCAAAGCGACTGCGGTCGCTATTAATCTGTGCGAGTTCGTTTAAAAAAAAAACTTGATAAATAGTACGAAGCTCTATACAATTAAACTAAACAATTAATTTCCGTAACACACTTAATCAATAGCAGAAAGCTCTATTGCAATTAAATTAAAAAGAAAAAATATCAAAAATAGAGACGCTGATTTTTGCGTCTCAATGTTTAATTGGGTCGCTTCGACTCATTAGATTCTCATCAATAAAAAAACAATTAATGAAAATCTCAAAACAGATAAATTAATGTCAAAATGAAAAAAAAGACGTCGATAAATTAAAGTCAAGTCATCTCGGAGGTATTCGTTTGAATCACACGACATTTGAAACACACGTTTCGACAAGCAAAGACGTTTCGCAATGACGTTTTGTTTTTTAAATTACAAAACATTCCTCGCAAATATTGTTCAAATATTTATACTTTTTTTTTAACAGGAATGTGCAATAACGAAACACACAACGATGTAATTGTCGAACGATTTGCACTAATTACGACATTACGAAATCGGCGGCGACAGTTATTAGACAAGAGCGCGAACACAAAATGTTTGACGCGCGTTAGTTATTGGCGATTTTATATCTAACCAGTTTTGTTTTTTTATTATTATCTTTTCCTTGACGCGAAGAAAAACCTTGATGCACCTGACGACACGCGAGCAACGTACAAGGATAAATTAAAATGTTTCCGTGAATTTTTTACCGCTCCGCTATTGTACCCGCCGTAAAAAATTAGAATTTTTACAATTACGCGAAAATGGAACAAAGTATTTTTGTTTTTTTTTTTTTTTTAAATTTCCGTCTGACGATTACAAGTCGACAGTCACAATTCGTGCCGGCAAGGTGCAAGAGATGGCGGGAGCTTCTTCTTTCTGACAGGTGCGAAGAATGGAATACACAATCGCGGAAGATACAAAACAATCTTAGCGCGGAGGAAAAGAGATGGCGTCAATTTTGAACGAGAGTGAGCAAAAAAAAAAAAAGATAAGATCGCAAATAAACACGCACGGTCTCGAAACGCATCGCATTAGTTCCTTTACAAATGCATTATTCATGTAACATATGTATCATACGGACTTATGACAACTCCTACATTACTTTTTACACACTTCTCACGCAGGCTGATTGCATTCCCCGACACGTTCCCGCGGCGGATTATCGATCCGTGCGGTATGTCATCGTGTCTCCATTGCTAATTGCCGCGCTTAATCCCGTATATTAAATTAATACTTATCTCTCGCGCGTGTGTTGCGCGCACGCAAGGTCACAGAAGAAGAAGAAGAAGAAGAAGAAGAGGAAGAAGAGGGAGATTGCATTTATCGGTCGTCGCGTCACTGCGACGGAATTTCGGCTGTAAACGTAACGGAACCGCACCGGCTCCTTAAAAGTGGTCTCGAGCGCCGTGCACATCGTACGAAAAAAAAAAAAAAAGAAAAGGACGACGCAGTCATCGTAACGTTTTATCATCAAACCCGGATCTCCTCTTCCCGCGAGAACTTCCTTCTCCGTGTAAACAAGAAGCCTTGCTCAAAGAACGGCTCGACGGTTCTTCATCCTCTTCACGCGTTCATCCGTCATTTCGCACATTCTGATGACTCACTAATAATTATGTTTTTTATCAATCGCGAACACTTCCTGGCGCTCTCCGCGCGTTCGGAGAGAAGATCTTAATTAAATGTAAAATATATCCCCGAGGGTTTCGAAATCGCCTCTTGTCTTCGTTAACGCGCGGATATTTTTAGCAAATTTATCGCTCAATTGTTGCGCTCGTTGAATATTTAAGACGATTAATTGCTCAAAAATATGTAGTTACGTACTTTTAATTACATTTTTATTAATTACGAGTATATAATGTTATATAAGTATTTTAATAATAAAAAACTATATATTTTATAACATATATTTTGTAAAACAATTTGCATTAGTAGTAGTACGTATGTATAATTATGTTATTATTATGTATCGGAACAAAATGTGTTAAAATAAATTCAGAAGCTAAAGGACCGAATACACGATCGATATGTGTATTAATAAACATACGTTAATTAGAATCTGCAATTATTAGATTATTTAACACATCCTGGTTCTATTCCACGACTTTCGTCAATATTGATCAAATATACGCGTCTTGCAACGCATAATTGATAATTTGCGTGTGTTTGAGGACAACAGCTGTAAATTACGGCGCATCTAATTTGACTAATTAAGAGAAGTTGGCCGTAAACATGTTTTATACCGCGAAGCCAGTGTTTAATTCAGAATTTGACGATGTTCAGCAGTAAATCTTCGAACGTTATCTTCTCGAAGGACACACGAACGCACATTTCCGCAAACACTCATAATTCATCCGCGCTTATCTAGATTATTATACCCATTCCCACACATCGGGACAGACTGGCGTCGCCGGAGCGTTCGGTGCTCGTGACTTTTCAGGAAATCCGCGAATATCCAAGTAACGACCCTGTCACGAATAAAAAAAAAAAAAAAACATTCCGGCTCGCGTAATCCCGTATTTATCGATTTCAGAACCGAGGTTCTGTTATACGCGGGCAACCTTCGCCGGGACTCAAGTTCAATATCGAAGATACGCGCTCGAGAGTCACAATTAAAAAGAGGAGGGGGAATTCCTTCACGGTGACTGACTCCTCTGGGCCAAGGCTCTACCGGCTCATGGTTTTCGTAATTTTTGTGTTTTTACGTAACAATTTATTTACATTCGACGACGGTCTCGAAATATCTCTCAGCGGGATATTTATTGACTGCGGAACGTTTTAGCGACCGTTCCTGATTACGGCGTCCACGACTCGTTATCTTGATTGCTTGCGTGAGAAAAGTTCTGCAATACTCTATAAACGATTTTAGATTGTTATTGTTTCTTAAATGCCCACACAATCACACAGATTTTACGATCCGAATCTAGGAACGCGCTCACACACACAACCGGATCGTAAATCAAGGTTCCGTTAGAGTCTTATTTGAGAAATAAAATATTCCGTTTTTTTTTTATTTCGATCGTCTTTATAACTCATACATCAACGTTTCTAGCAAACAAACGTGTTTGCGCGATGACTCAAGAAACGTAATTGTATGAAACAACCTGTACATTACGCGCGTGGCCGAACTCAACGGTTAAACTCGTGTGTCCCGATCGTAAAATAGCCCACCTGACCAAACCAGATTCGAGGATCACGAGGTGAATTTCCTTATTGCTCCTCGCGTGTGTGTGTGTCTGCGATTACATACGCGAATCTGTGCGATTCTGCATTCGTGCGTTTGTATGTCAAGGAACATAATTTAACAATTACGTGCATGCGCGGTCTTTCCTCCCGAGATGTAAGATTTATTTGTTTGGATAATTGTTTTATAAAAATATAATTTAAGAAAAAATAAAAAACCCGCTTCGCGGTTTCGTTTTGACGAATAGCAGATTAGATACAAATTTACTTTGAAAACCTGACGTGTCCTAAAATCATTTTCTTGAAATTACCGAACTTCTTCACCGAGCTTGGAAAGAAAGTTTTATTTAAGGAAATTCAAGTTTTCAGTTGTTTAAAATATCCTTGTTGTTTTTTTTCCGCGAGATTATTTGCCACTCGAGGCGACGTGTGCGATGATTCCGCGGCGAAGGAATGTTCCGAAGTAACGTTACGCTTCTTACGGAAATTCCCAAAAAACCTGCAGCTGCATCTTCAACGTCGTGCATTTTTTGTTTGAATCGGCGCGCGTGCATCACACGCGTTGTTAATTAAAATGAAGTATCTGCAAAGCGATTCTTCCGTGTAACATCAGTTCGCGCGGCAACAGCAAAATCTCCATTATAAATGCGATTATGAACACACACCGTCGCGCGTTTGAAACAAGTTAGCGGTTAAACACCATGTGGCGCGATGATTGAACGCGCATCGTTTGCATATTCCTCGCACCGATCGAGAGTTTCCTCCTCCGTTGTTCTTTTTTGTTTTTTAGCATTTTAATGAATCGATAAATTTCGGCGACGCCCGCGCGTATCGAGAAAAAAGGAACTGCGCGTGTAATGAACGCCGATCTTTTTGAATAAATATAAAAAATAATTCAAATTTATTTAATAAATAAATTGCTAGACGATCGAGCGTTGAAAAAAAAAAATCACAAAGCACGTCAAAACGTCCGCGAAAATTGAATTTCTTAGTAAATTGCAACTTTTATAACGCACCAAGTGTTTCCTTTATGTCAGTCGTTAAATTACATCAAAGCTGTTTTTAATCATTTCGTTTACGTGTTATAGAAAGCACCACGCCGCGCCGTCTCTCCGCACTTTTCACCGCGCGAACGCGCATTGAATTTAATCAAACAATACCTGAAGGATGCTAATGCGCGTTTTCTTTGGCGAGGACCATCCTCTTTTGTAAAAAAAGTGCCGTTATACTTTGTCCGATAATCTCGAACGTCCGGTCTCGAAATACTCGGCGTCACTGAATAAATTTTCAGCCACGCACAGAAGAGGAAAGGGCACGCGTGTGTGTGGGAACGCGCGTACTCGTCGTAAAGTAGATTTGTTTTTCGATCGAAGACACATTTGCGAGCGTTCAAAAAGCGTCCAAATATTTATCGAAACCATTAATGTAGCCGAAGTGTCTTTGACCTTCGCCACGTGTAAACCGCGTACAACCCGTTATGATAATTATTATTGATGTTGTTCTTCGGCTATGTTGTTTGTCGGCGATATTATTCCGCGAGATGGTTTCCGTTTGACTATAATCTTGTATATCGATTATATGTTTCGATTGATGAGAAGAGCTCGGGAATTTGATGAAGCGGTATTTTTTCTTTGAAAGACGATACACGTTCGAGAGACATGTGTATCAAAGAATCGTTTTAAATACGTTGTCGCACGTCACATCAATTAACTCGGACTTGACGCGTGAAATTTCAATGTACCCGCAAACTCTAATCGACGATTTCGGCCACGAAATCCAGTCCTTTTCCGGGTCAAGGATGAACGCGTCTTTGATAATATCGCCACGCCGCGTATACGTGCCTCTGAGAAATTCTCCGGTCGATTTGCAATCGATATTTTTGTTTTGCGGAAAATATTAAATGTGCGACTGTACTAATTAAAAAAAAGAAAGCGACGTAATTTAGCTCAGTATTGCAATAATCGAAGAAAGCCAAAATAAATTGATATTCATAAAGTTTCAATCACATAGAAATAAAATAAATTTAAATAAATTCGTTGCAATTAATTAATTCGTAAAGACGCTCCGTATATTTGATTAAACAGAAATTGTTTGTCATAAATTAATTAAACGTTTAATTTTTCGTTTTTGGGGTCTTCTCGCACATTTTATCATATTTTACAAACGAGCTATTTTCTTCCAATTTATCTGGTTAATTAATTCGTGCAATCACGTACGCAAAAGTATTCGCTCAACCTCCACAAAGTGTCTCTTTCGTGATTTGTTCTAACACACTGTGAGATAAAAGAATCTTATTTTTACAAGCAATAAATGTCGAACGTTTTGCGAGGAAATCGTTGGAAAAAAAAAAAAGAGAATCGTGTGTCGCGGCGATTCTGCGCTAATCTGTTCGCGAAGTGACGGCCGTAAGAACGTGAAGCCTACGACCGTACGGAATTTTATAGACCTTTAATGATAGCCGAGAGAGAAAGAGAGAGAGAAAGACTGTGATTCAGTCTCGGTTGAGCGTCCTTGGACGCGTCGATGGATCGAAAACAGAGCCGAACGAAGCGCGTCGAACAAAGCGTGATGATGATTCCCCGCCGATTGCGAGGAAACTGATGCGCGCGAAAGAAGAGGAACAATACAAGATAGAAGAAACAATCTCGCGCGCGCGCACGATTATCAGCTGTAATCGTCCGTTCGTAAGAAATATGCGAGGGCAACGTAACGCGTCTCGAACTCGACAAGGATATGTCATCATTCTCGACGACAATTCGCGATATATCGAACCGCGATAGCGCGCGGTTGTGACAGTTATGTCGCCGTCGCTCAGAGAGAGACGTGAACTTATGCCAACGTCGGGTCGCGGCGGGTGGCTATTGTTGTAAAATTTCAGATCGGAATTAAGGATAGACGACAGGTTGCGCCTGGTTCGATTCTGGCGTCGAGCGCCGCTGCTGCTCGCGGGCAAAAA
This sequence comes from Pseudomyrmex cubaensis, assembly GCA_014825685.1. Classification (NCBI taxonomy): domain Eukaryota; kingdom Metazoa; phylum Arthropoda; class Insecta; order Hymenoptera; family Formicidae; genus Pseudomyrmex; species Pseudomyrmex cubaensis. The sequence goes on along the minus strand of QVOA01003387.1, from coordinate 13,375 downwards.
ATGCTGGGAATGCTGAATGAATCTTTCAAGCAGGACGGCTCGTTGTGCGCGGAATAAATGAACAGAGGCGCGCAGCCTCGCGTCACCCGCTGCGCGTTGGAATCGATCAGTGACACTTTTACGGTCGATTCCGCGATGACCGCTAGGATCGAACACTCGTCGATTTGCGCGTCGATGTGTGAGAGATTTTTTTTCCTTTCCTCGAGATCCGTTAGAAGTACGAGACTCTCTTATCTAAATTTTCCAACGGTATTTGCGAGCGCGAAAATGTTTCTCTTTCCGTGTGTTTGTTGAACGCGACGCGAAACCGACGCGCTGCGCTGCGGCACCCGCCGCCGGGCGAGATCGTTTTTTTGTCTCTTGACATTTGATGCCTTCGAGGTGCGTTGTAAGAATTCAGACACACCGGTCCGTAGGTGAAAAATAATAACCGGGACACTTGGAGTTTTTACCGAAAACTCGTATTTTAACACTGGACCGTGAAAATGACGGATTTCAGATTTCAAACGGCAGAAATTATTAAGATGCTTCGTCCAAATGTACGTCGACTTTGACGAGAATAAAAAAATAAAAATTGAAAATTATTATAAAAAATTTTGTAGCTGAAAGCTGTTTTTGTTAATAAATTATTAGAGAAATGAAAAATGATGAAGAACAGGTTTTACTCGTCAACTGGCCGATGTGGTAAAATTACATTCAACTTTGGCCACTTCTAGTGTCGATGCGGTTAATTTCAGACTAATTTGTAACTAACTTTATCTAAAGATCTATAGACTGTTTTATTCAGTGATTTGACAGTTGCTGTGCAACAACGTCCCAATAATAAATACCGGAGCCAGTTCTCTCGAGCATTTTTCCACGGTTTACGGAACCGCGTTAGATCATTTTCGCACCGACGTTTGACGAACATTTCAGCAGCCTGATCTCTGCCAGGTGTTTCTTTTTACAGCGCTCGATTTTTTTTTCTTTCTCGTTTTTGCTCGTCACCCCCTCTCAAAATTCATCTCTCCCAGAGATAATCGACACCGACTTGACAACCGAATATAAACCAGTCGCCGGGCAGTGATAGGTGACACTTTATGCGAGGGAACGCGAACGGGACTCGCGCGCTCTCCACCACCACGTGTATCCGCGCGCACGGTGTGGTCTTGACAAAAATACATACGTGATCAGCAGTCCCGTGTACCCTCAAGTATTATAATGCCCGGCTCCCTCGCTATCATTAGCATACGTGCGTGTCGAGTCATTAAGGTAACAAATTACCTCGCGAAAAAAATCGACCGTCGAGTCATCGCTTGAAAATTTCAATTGTCAAGAAGTTTTTTTTTTCTTTCACGTGTTTTTAGATTAGACGTTCATTTTGTCTGCTACTCGGTGGCGACGAGCATAATCGTCGTTCTAATGAATTCACGCGTAACCACCGGCCTGGTCGATCGGGGGGCGGGTCCCGAGGGTGGGTTTCTTCTTCATTTTTACCGAGAAACGCCACCTCGCGCATGCATCGATAATGCGATACAGTTAACGGAATAGAATATATAATCCTCGCGGCCCTCTCTCGCACGCGCGCGTAAAAAACCAAAGCCCGAGAATCAACACCGAAATTCGCGGTGTTCGTTTTGCTCCGAGGACGGAATCGCCCGGCGCGGCATTTTCTCAGCCCTGACGTTAATTACCTTCGCGTTGCTTGCGCCAGCGTACGTGCGAGGGAACCTGAATTACGGGGTCTCTGAACGCGCGCAAAAAATGCGCGCGGTGCGTCGGAGTTGTTGCGCGCGTTGTTGTGCGAACGAGAAAGAAAGAAAGAAAAAAAGAAAAAAGATGCGCTCGCGAAAGAGCCGCGTTGGTTATTTATAAGTTAAGCCGAGAGAGAGGCGTGTACGCACGTAAAGCGCTTCCAGCTACATACATAACGCTTGCTCTCTTTCGTTTCGTTTGTTTTTTTTTTTTTTTCCCCGGTTTCGCGATAGCGAGCCACAGAAGAGACCATCTTTATGCGATTATGACGTTACACGTGCGCGATGAAATCCTCTCTCGCGCGCGCTGACAGACGACCTCTCTTCTTGTTCCCGCGCGATTCCCATCTCCGGAGAATCAACGCCGATTTTCCGTCGACCGAGTTCAGAAACAAAAACTCGCCGTAGGACAGACGCAAAGTGACATTCAAAATAAATTATTGAAAAAAAAAAATTAATCGCAATGTAAAAAAATTTGTTTCGCGCGTCTTTCGGAGAGTCCGGCGTTCGGCCTCGCATTATTTCTCTGCGTAATATAATTGATATATAATTGCTAAGGCCAACCCCAAAGGAAACGCGCATGAGAACTGTATATTTAAGGAGGAGTCTTATGTGGTTTGTGTGCATAATAACTGTTCATCACGCGGAAATATTATATAGAACGCGCGCACGCGAAAGCGCCTGAAATATATTGCGAAGTGACTTTTGAAATCTCACCAGCTCGTAAATCATCCGTCCTTTACCCTCGTATACCTACGCATTCGCGTGTCGACGGGATAGTTCATCTTTCAAATATGCGGCGAGCAGCCTCAGATTTTTTTTTTTTTTCAAATCGTTTCTTAATGATAAACGCCCGAATTTAAGTCGCCATTAACGCCGAGCTTTACGATCGCGTACATGGTTGTCGAGGCACGATCGGTCTCGATTAAAACTGTCGAAGTTTATAAAGTGGTAAGATAAATGAGACTCCGTACATCGATTCAATGGCGGATGAAAAGATCCGGAGGTTGTCCTTTGAAAAATTGTACTTTGAAAACGTTTCAAAACGCAATTTATTAACGAACGAGTGTTATCGACATCCACGTTCGGCTCTTCCGAGGTTTCACGCTGCTACTTAAAAGAAACCGAATTGAAATGTGATAATTGGCAAATTTAAAAAATATTAAAGATCAGGAATCGGAAGCCATCGTTCACTCTGGTTAATTAAATTCATGTAAAAAACATGGAAAAATTGTATTTCTCGATTTATTGTTGTTTAGATCAGCTGATAATTTCACAAGTTTCACGTTCGACAATGGACCGCGGCTCCGATTTTAATTTTGAAGCTTGTGTCAATTAATTACAAAAATATCGTCAGCGCCGTTTAACACGAACATAAAGTTGATCGGATATCTTACACGTTCGGTCGAGCTTTTAGCTCGTATCAAGCGTAAAAATAAACGACCAGCTTGCTCGCGGAGAAAACGCGCGCCGCACGAGAAAGACGCGGAAGAAAGAGCACTATGAGCGCAATGATGAAGAGTCCACCGCGATTCGTTTACCGGTTGCTGCCTCGCCGTGCCGAGAGATAAAAAAAAAAAATTTCGCGGACAGGTGAATCGAGCGTCCTGTCCACGTGGACGAATAATTCATGGATCTCGCGCACGTGAACTTCCGCGCTTTATTCCGCGGCTCGTTAATTCAGAATTCCCTCCCCCTCCTTCCGCGGGAACGGACTTCTTCTCGTTCCCTTTCCTCGAGGAGAATCCGCGGAGGGACGAGAAGAAACCTCCGCGCGCGCACAAGGGAGGCCTGCGAATTTTTTCTACGGAACGTTTATGGCAAGTACCACCATTGAAGTACGATCTATTGTACTCTGTTTCTGTACACGCTTGTTTAGTTCATACCTTGTTCATATACAAAGCGCGCGAGGTTTGCCTCCCGCGCGCAGAATGCGTCTCCCGGGAGGATTATATTTTTTTTTTGTGAGGCAACGTTTGCAGTGACATTTAAATGTTGAATAAAATACACGTACACAGCGTGTATCTCTGCGTGGGATATTTCACGGGAAAAGGATAAGATTCAGAGACGAGAGATTCGCGCGAGTTGCTGTATAAAGTGAGGCAAATCGCGGATGAACGCAAACGGCTCCCGAAGACTATTCGAGTTTTTTAAGTTCGAAACGTCGCGTTTTATCTCGCTCCGTATTTTAAATAATCAATGGGATTTAAAAAACGTCAATATCTGAACATTTTTTCGAATTAAATTCAAGAGAGTAAAAGGATTTCAAAAAACTTGAAGGTCTAGAGAAGTAATTTATGGTTCTGAAGACTTAACAAAGAAAAATCGGAGGATCCGCGAAAACTACGGCAGATTCGACACTTCGATTGCTACGTCCTCGAAATCCTTTCAAGGCGCGGATGATGAGTAAGCGATATCGCCCCGTCTAAAATCTCAAGGATTTCCGCGGGATTTCTTGATTACATTCGAAATTCTCGCGCGGAACAACGTCCGGAACGATGAGAGATCGCGCCGACGTAATAAGTCGCGGCCTTGAATTCGGCTCGAACGTCTTCGTCAATTTTTCCTTTCACGTTCCCGCCCGTTTTCATAGCTAATTCTTATAATTTTTGTAGCATCCTGTCTCGCGCGCGGAGTTCGTTGAACCGCGTCGGAGCAGTGACCGTCGTCGGCGCCAAATGTAATAAGTTAACGACAATCAGAAAAAAAAACACATACATCGCAATAAGTCCTGCCCATAATTCCTAACTACTTATATTAATTTGTGTTGAAGGACATGTCAAGGATCGAAGGCACTTGCTGCCAATCAGTAATAAATTTTGCACGCGCCACCAACTGCGCGCTTTGGCTCCGATGCCAATTTGTTGCTACATTAAAAATAAATTTCAAGAAGGAGAAAAGGGCCGAGATCAAATCGAAACGTAATCAATCAAATAAAATAATTGTCTTACACACCACCGCCCTGTCTCATATTGGCCCTCTTCTCCCTCTGAATTTATTTTAAAATTTTGCAGACTTTTTTATTTCGTATTAAAGTAATATTTTCTATTATTCGAAACTCTCTCCCCGTATCTTTCGCCAAACTCGTGTTCGCACAGATGTGCGCGCAGATGTCCTTTTCATTGCCATTATTATTACAATAGATAAGTGAGAAGTGTAGGTACAATACACCGTCGCAATTCGTGTCACAACGCGTGTGACTTACGTCGCATAACGCGACGCCGTTTTAGAAACTCGGAGCGATAATGTGTCTCAATTTTCTAAGACGCACGTCAAGCGCATTAAGTCATCGATGTTACGGCAAGTAAGTTGAATTTTCTAATTAGTTATCTATCTGCGACGTGTTTTCATTCGCCGGTGACAATTCGCGAAGACAACTTTGCGATAATGTGTAATTTTTTTTTTTTTTTATCTCTTTATCAGAGATTCATTAGCGACGTTATAAATAAGCGAAACCAGTTCTCTCCGATCCGACGATACGACGACGCGAAGGGAAAACCGTATCGGCGCCGCGGCGCGGCGAGAAAAAAACCGCACGCACGCGGGATCGCATGCGGGAGATGCATCCGGTGCGCGATCAAGGACGAGAAACAAAAGAATCGCGACGGTCTACATAACTCGATCCTGAATGTTGCAACGCCAGCTTTACTTTCCGTCGATGTGCGTTCCGTCGTCGTTGTCGTCGCTTCGTTTCGCTTTCGTATCCGTTTTTCACGGGAGCTGCTACCTACTACATGCCGCGGCTTGGTCTCTCGCCCTTGCAAGCCTTGTCAGAATGCGTTTCTCAACTTATTTCAGTATCGATGCCCTGCAAGTAACGAAACCTGCTCTGCGACATTACAGATAGTCTTATGTAGTTTCGCGCGGAAAGAAAATATCGGGTACTGCAAATAGTCTTCAATGGAAATGTTCGGTATTTTGCAACCCTGTATCTTATCAGAATGTCTTTCGCACTGCAATAAAGTTCAAAGTCACACTGAAAAACACGTACTAATTGTAAAAACATCGATAATAAATGAAATATCTCACAAATCCGCCTTCTTCTACTTGCTAATTTAATATATATATATTTTTTATATTAATTAATAATTAACTTAATTAATTTTTTAAATTAATATGTATTTCATATAAACGACCTCAATTTAAATATTATCAGAATGTTATCAAAAAATAATATCTGCAATGTTTCTGACACGTACAATATATTTAATTGCGATATAATATCGCAGTAGAAATATCGTGCGAATCTTTTATGGGATATCGCGGTCGCAATATTTCTACGATATGTTTCTGCGATATATTTGCAACTAGTATAATAACGATTCTGCAACGTTTCGACAATATTTCGCGCGGTAAAGAAAGTGTTTCACGGTCTTTAATTGCGTTTATATGCGGCGATAATCGCGAATGCGAGAAAAGCGAAGCTACAGCGGGAAGCTCCTGAAGAGCTGATGAGACGCGAATTCCTGGACGGTATCGGTCTCTCGGCTTAATGTGTAACATCGACCATGTAACGATCGGGACACGGTTTGTGCCCCCTTCCACACCTGTACGCCACTATTCCTTCTCACGTGCATACACACACACACACACACACACATACATAGGTACGCACGCCGGTGTGCTCTCCACGCACACCGGCCAATTGGAGAGCCAAGTCTTGGCCAAGTCTTTATAAGTAGGAGCCATCCGCGTCCTCAGGACTTACTCCCTCTCGAGAACGTGCCACGGATCGGCAACTGATTTTCAGAAAAGTTGTTGACACTGTCGGACGGTGTTGTTTCTCTCTATCACGTTTCGAACGCGCGAAAACACAAGTTCGACTAGACTCAAGTTCTGAGGAGGACCATCAGGAAGAAGATCTTCCCTTGCGAAAAAACGGAAAAAATAATTCCGTGATGACGAACGTGAACGGCTAAGGGGGCGACCGAAGGAATAAATTCTTTGCCTTTGAAGTGCATTGAAATGTGAGTCCACGTTTTTGCCAATTTTTTTACACATGTGAACGGAGAAATTTGTGCGAGTCGTAATTTTTTCTTTTTTTTTTTTTTTTTAATTGAAAAGTGTGCAAAATCGTAGAGTTTTTTCTCGAAAATCTGAAGCGGCGCAATCAAACCGGAGACGAAAAGTGCGGCGAAACGAAAGTACGTTCGTGAGAAAAGTGCGCGCGCGCGTTTATCTCGATCTTCGATTCTTTTTTTAATTTAAGCCAGGCGCTTTTTTTCGAATCTAAGGTCGAATCAATTGACTGTGTTGCCAGTACGAAAGATACGACTCGGAGATACGTCTATATCGCGGAGTAGCACACACACACACACACTCACCATTAAATGCGCGAATCGATATCTATCTCCGAATATCTAAGAAGCGCTATTATGATTCTATTAAACGAGCTGTTAACCCGCCGTTCGTTCGCCACCGGGCAAATTCGCGATCGCGCGAGATAGCGCAAATTGCAAAACGCAAATAACAATTATATTATCGGAGCGAATCTCTTTCGCGATCGCTTTCGACCCGTGGAGCAAAATCAATATCGTTATTCGATAAGATGGTGATTTTTCAAACGCAAATACCGTTTTGTAAAAGTCTTTGTTGGATCTTAATGTTCGTTCCTTTGCGATTCGAGTTTTTCCCGGTCTTGATTGAAATTCACGCGAGAAATAAAACGCGCGTGTTACAAATGTTCGAATTACACGGCGATATCGTGTAAGACCAATCGAGTCGCGAGTCATTAGATTCGATCGTCGTGTAACTGGTTTCACGTCGTGTAACTGGTCATAAGCGATTTACAATGCTCACGCACAACATGTTCGCGATGTGAAACAACGACCGGTCGGCCAAAATTTATTTCATTCGCTCGCGCGATCGCGAATTCGCGTCACGATCTCAAACCGCGCTGTATTTGGATCGACATTCCGCGATTCGCATGCCTCTTTGGTTCGGACAACCGATCGATTCGCGATCTTGGCATTGAAACCGATCGCTTCGAGAGACGACGGCAATATGCGGGCGCATATAATGCATTATGCACGTCCGTGTAGTATTTCGTAATCTGTAAATGGCAACGGCCTTACTAAGCCGAGACACGAGATAGGGCCGAAATTAATTTCGGGTTTTCGATGCCGCCGTAAAAGAAAACGATTCGCAAACGTGCCGCGCGTAACGAGCGACCCGCGAGAATTTGATTTCCTGACGCATCAATGACGTAATCGATTTACTCGATCATTGTTCTTTGAGATGCGTAATGAAATTCATTAGCATAGAAAATGATGATTTATTAGGTAAATGTTAATCCGAGTGGATGAAAAAATTAGATAACATAAAACTGTTATTGCATTACGCACCTGGGTTTGTTAACTCTCGAAGAATGTATCCTTTAGAGGATTGTGACCCACTTCTGACCCATATTCCGCTCCGAATAATCAAAAAATCGCTTTGCATACACAAATATGTGGGACGACTGATAAGTATCCGAAAATAGCGACAGTAATGTCGCATTGTCGTTGACAAGTCTGATCTCTCGGAAGAACAAATGTCAACCTTGGCTCGTTATCGCTATCTAGAAGATAGTTTGTGTGACATAATACATATTTATTTTTTTTTTATATTTATTGTTTTGATATTTTAAATATACTTGGTCACAAGTTGATGAATTAAATTAAATTTTGTCGCACGTGTTATTTTATATTCAAAAAAATTTTATACATTGAAATGAAGCATATTGAATTTCATATAATACCCATTAGTCAAGAAAGGGTTAATTGTAACAAGATCATTGTTTTATGTGCTGCGATGCAAGAACATCAATTTTTTTTAATTCTACGTCGACTCGTCCACTACTTCGAGGTGGGGTTCGTATTTTCTCACAAATATACAGACACACACAGTGACATAAAGGGAAGCCTTGAACCCTATCCGCGCGACCTCGTGTCAGTGACAGATTTGCGCACGACGATGATGGATCTTCGGGACGCGTATATGATTACAGAGGCAAATGAAAGGGGTAATGAAAAAAGACATAGACGCGAAGAAGAAGAAGAAAGAAAAAAGAGAGAGAGAGAAAAAACTCGCGTATGCAATTTGCAAGTATCCCTTTAATTGCGACGAGTCACTACGGGGAAAGTTGGGATGATGCTACGGCCTACGAAGAACTCGATAATATCATTGACAAGCGCGTAGTAGCGCATTTTTACAACGCTATGCGCCATTAATTCCCGCGATGCTGCTTCGCCCGGCAAGAAGCGCACATACCTGCAATTCGCACCTGCGACAAGTAGCACCGCACTTGTCGCGCTTCGCGAGAGAAAAGAAATATACAGAAAATTGCGATTTCGATTAACTTTACGTCTAAAAAAAAAAAGACGTAAATTGAATTTTGTTGCACATTTGCTTTTTATATTTCGAAAAGAATTTAATATATTCGAAGAAATATATTTTATGTGGGTATTTTTGATTTTTTAAAAATAAAATTGATGCAATTAACGAGCGATCAAAGTTCATAATTTCTCCACACAGATAAATCTCGTTTCTCAAGCGAGTGCGCAATCGAAAATATGATAAATTAATCTGTAATTGTTTCTCGACAATATCGTTCCGTGCAAACTTCTCTCTCGGGATTCCCTCTCGAGAATCTCGAAGTCGGAAATTGTTCGACACAACTGAAATTCCCTTTTTGCGCGCTACACGCCGCACATTTCTGTGTGTGTGGGGTTCTACGACACTTATAAGTACACAATACCTCAAGGTAATAATTAGTATGCCGCAATAATCAATGCGGAGAATTATCGTCAGCTGTCTTGAGAAGAATTCGCCTTATTCCTGACGATTTCATCGCACAATGCAAGGTTACGCCGTGTTACGCTGAATAATGAAACATTCAGGCGTCTCTCTCTCTCTTTCCTCGCGGAGAGAGTTTACATATCGCTTTTTATATAATATACGCGTGTCGTCGATTGATGAAAACGAGATTGCGAATCCGAGAATGACGAAGAAAAATATATAAAATACACATCTGTAATTACCGTCCTTCCGCACAAATATAATATCTAAATATTATTTGAAACGCGCGTTTTTTTTTTTTCCGGATAAGAGATAATTGCACACACGGTGTTTCTCGCGGTGCTTTAGTGCGGACAAACGGTGTATAATTCAGACGGAGGAGAATTTTTCTTCTTTAATGTAATTGCGCAAATTGTTACGCGTGCCGCGCGACTTCTCATTATTCCCGTACGCGCATCCGCGCGGGTATGCGCCAGCGCGCGGCAAGGGAGGCAAAAGTCGAGAGAGAGATTGGCGGGAGAAGAAACGACCTTGCTACTTTCAACGGCAAGGCTACACTTATGCCGTGTACGCATGCTATCATAACAACTCAGGTTCATTGCACCGAATTGCATCGTTCTGCGCACCGTCCGAGAGATGTGTTACCATTTTCTTCGTTGGGGTGTAACGTGTTCTCTTGCGCCTTGATTTTAGTCTTCTTCAAACGTCGGAATATACGAGCGCCACGCAAGATGCGACCTTCGAGATTTACTTCGAAACTCTCCCCGGTTGACGCGAAGCACGTTTCAATGATGTGTTTGTTTAAAAATAAAATTCAAAAGAATGAAAGATCAAATTTAGTAAATTTGATCGAAGAATTTACTTAGTAAATTTTTAGCCAAAAATTCTTTAACAAATTTCCAACAAAAATATATCGAAATTTTTTTATCGATTGTATCTTAAAAGACGAGCCCATACACACACACACATTTTCCTCGATCATAATAAATAAATGAGTGAGTCAAATCAATCTCCGAGCGCGCGAAAGACACTTTTTTTTTTTTTTTTTTTTTTGTTCTGTTAATTTTGCCGTCATTACGGCGCCATCCACGAGACATTTGGATAACTGTAAATTCTGATTTCCTGAAAGATATTCCGTGCGGTTAAGTATCATTGTGTCGAGGTCTCTCAGATGGCGTTTAACACGAGGTCAGTTTCGTTTCGTGCATTTACTCCAAATTGCACTCTCTCACACACACACACATACACACACACACGCACGCAAACCAAACTTGTCTCGTTTTATCAAAGGAAACTGGTTTCTGGGTGATCGCGAGAGTATCCGCGCGCACACATTCCGCAATCCGACGATGCATTTTTGAAAGTAATTACACCTCGGGCCACAGTTTTTACCGTTTGGCTCTTTGTAATCAACGGCGCTGATCTTTTTCGGCAAATAATAATTTACTATTATTAACGATCTCAATCTCTCTCCTTCTCGAGAGCTCGTCAACGTGCTCGTCCCGAATAATGACACTGATCAATGTGTACTTAGATTATCGGTGTAATCGGTTATATCAAGAGAGACAGGTAACTTTGTTTTTTCTCTTGCGTGCGTTTCTGCAAACACCGTTAAATTTCCAGCTTCGAGGAAAAAGAAAAAGAGCAAGAATTGAGAGAAGCAGAAGAAGAAGATAACAATAACTGTCGATAATTACAAGGTTAATGCGGATCGTTTTTCTGTTTTTTTTTTCTCCCCCTTTAAGCCTTTTTCTGCAGCAAACGCGTATCCTCTCGATTGCACACTTTGCAAGAGAGATATGCGGTTGCCGTTTTCCCATATACGTGCTTTCCTTCACTCGTACGTTAGATCCGTAATCGATTTTAAACTGGGAAATAAACGAGCGATGAAGAGTCGTAATGCGCGACACTTGATATGGAAATTTCACGCGCGTTTTAAGCCTTTTACGAGCGAACATGAACACAAGAAATAAATCAGAAATATGTGAAATAATATTCTTCTGTCTGACACACAACAGCGTTCCTATACCATAGTCAGTTTGCGGAAATGCAAATTAAATTTTTTTTTAATTATCTGTAAAAACGATTCGCGCATTTATAAATCTCGTCTCGAGAGAGATTTTAGATTAGAACTGCCTCTCATTAAACCGCTTCCCAATCAAATCGGACGACAAGACGCACGAGATCGCATTAGATTTACATGTGAATCGCGAGCTAATGTCTCGACAATATTAATGCCAGCTGATTATTACGCGAAGAGCCAAGTCGGGTCCAATTAAATCCCGGTTATATATATATGTGTTCTCGAAATCCAAGGCGTTCGGACGTTCTCGCGACGTAATGCATGCGCAACGACGCGACGATTAAACGAACGCGATTCTTTTTTTGCACCGTACATATTTGGAAAACTCGTCTTCTTAACGACGACGTGGAAAAAGAAAACCGCAGAGCCAGTTAATTCAGCGACGTCGACGATTTTTTTTGTTTTTTTTTTTTTTTTTGTTGCTCGTGGAGACGCGCGCTCGAGGGCGGGTTAATTGCACGACAAACTATATACGAGATATACGCCGTTCCTGGCGCACGTTATCCTTGGAATGTGTTCGAGGTTGTTGTTGCGGTTGTTGTTCCCGCTCGCTCCGTTCCCCGAAGTAACAGCGGCAGGTGGTAGACCTGTCTGTATCAGTTTATAAATAAGTCGTGCTACCCCCTTTAACAGCCCGTCATTACTTGCGCGCATCTTCGAATCGCCTGGCATTTATATCCGCGGCTTGGGGTATTCGTTTACACTTCGATGGCGCAAACCGAACGCGTAGATCTATCATTATTAACCCCCAAGTCCTTGGACTTGCGACGTTTCGCGCCGCACAATCTTGTGTAATGCAACTCGTTTTACGAAACGTAATTGGAAATAAACACACAAGTACAAATAGTCGATGCAATAGAAACAAAGTTACTGATAAATAATGTAATTTACAGTTTTTGTAAATCAAGCCGTTTTGTTTTAGAGAAGAGGATAAATACAATGTAAAGTGCACAGAGTCTCCAAAGATACGTGAGCGGAAAAGCTATTTTCTCGATTAAATCGCAAAATGTTTTCTATCAAATTTAAGGTTTTAAAAAAGTTAATTTACAAGTTAATAAATTATCATTCCTTTTAATATTCTTTAACAGTTGCTTGTTTAATTTTTATATTAACGTAAGATATTAATGTTTTATTGTACGAAAAACGAATTGTACTTTTATGTAATTTTAAATGCGTGTGCGATCAAATACACACGTGGGATAATGGCAATTGACATTCAGGGAATGATCACCGCGTAAACAGAGCCTACACAATATCGCGCCACGAAATGTTTCATTCAACACAGGAAATAGCTTCACCCAAGTTGTACCGTTTTATAATGTGGGTTATCCGCACACAACTTCGGGACGACTAAATACGGTATCGCCGCGCCGTACATTGAAAGCTTAAAAAGAGAACATTTATCATAATACAATTTCTCTGTTCTCGTTATTTTTATATTTCTAAAACAATTATCTAGATTAAACAACTAAATTCAATAATAAATAAAAATTTAAACGCTACAAGACGAATGTATAGATGTTACAAATAAATTACTTCTCTGACTATATAAACTTGTCAATAAAATTTCGAAATATAATTGATTTCTGTGTAAAATTGACTAAAAACAGTTATTTCTATCCTTCAAAGAAATTTCCAAAGTATCATTTGGCGAAATAATTCATGAAAAATTATATTCTTATTGCAGATAAAACTTGCAAATAAAAGATGTGGAAAGTTCCAACGACTTTTAGCGTTTTAATGACGCTGATTGTAGCAAGACTGACAGAAGCTGGTAAGA